>CM042838.1:128068366-128101560 GCA_023653725.1 Bungarus multicinctus | reverse complement strand
AAAGATTAACAACTTGATGAAGCTATGGGTCCCTTTCAGTAACAAATGGAGCTGATATTCTCTGAAAGCTCTTCCAGGTTTGTGTCATATCTTGATGATAGCATATAATCTCTAGGTCTATAGCTACTGAGGTCCAGGAATTTTTTTTTTATGAGGAAGGGTGTCTTTGAGTCAGTGTTGACTCCTATGACTAATTGAATAAGTCACTGACATTTTCTTGATAAGATTTGGGAAGTGGCCTGCATTGCCTTTTCCTAGGAGAGTAACTAGATAAAAGTCTCCTTGTTTCTAGCCTGGTACCTTAAGCACTACACCAAACTGGCCCTATTTTTAGATATAGGTCTGTTGAATTAACAACATTAAAAGCTGAAACACTTTTGGAAAATTTGAAACAGAAGTATAATGTAGAGCCTAAATTAAAAGATAATCACATTGTATTGGAAATCTTAAGGGGTGAGGGAACATTTGTTCCATTGCTAGATTGTTTCTCATTCATTATTTGATGTAAAATACAAACATGTGGCAATAAAAATAACTTTTTATGTGTAATACCAGATTTATAGTCTTGGATTGTTGGGTTGTTGATACATACTCACTTTCTGTTTATGAGTTGCTTCTCTAAAGTTACACTATCTAGCATTATATTGAGGTAAACATTTTGGGCAATCACTTTATTGACAACATTGATTATAAGACTTCAAATAGGATGGAACCAATAAGGAGACAAAGAGTGGTTGGATTTTCACCAAAGTCAATTGAAAATTTGAGTGACCACATGACCGTAGAAATAGTGGTAGACTGTAGAAAAAACTCTCCCATACTACCACCTATTACAATACTAGACAACACAGTATCAAAAGTAGAGACCTTCAAATTTCTAGGTTCTACTATATCACATGGCCTAAAATGGACACCTAACATCAAAAACGTTATCAAAAAAGCACAACAAAGAATGTTCTTTCTGCACCAACTCAGAAAGCTCAAACTGCCCAAGGAGCTGCTGATACAGTTCTACATAGAAATTATTGAGTCTGTCATCTGCACCTCTATAACTGTCTGGTTTGGTTCTTCAACCGCACAGGACAGACACAGACTTCAGAGGATAATTAGGACTGCAGAAAAAACAATTACTACCAACCTGCCTTCAGTTGAGGACCTGTATACTGCATGAGTCAAAAAGAGGGCTGTGAAAATATTTACAGATCCCTCACATCCAGGACATAAACAGTTTCAACTCCTTCCCTCAAAACGATGCTATAGAGCAGCAGTCACCAACCGGTGGGCCGTGGCCCACTGGTGGGCTGTGAGAAAATTTTGGTGGGCCACAGAGAAATCTCACCCCTAGAGCACCCCCACAAAGCAATTAATCTAGGCTACGCAGAAACACATGGCTGTGCCGCCCACATGGCCCATGGGAACCCTCTCCGCCCATTCACTCCTTACCCGGTAAACGTGCCTGCTCTATTGCTATTTTTCCTTTTTCCGACCATCATCTGTTCTGCTGCACCAGAAGATTTAGATTAGCTAGGAAGCAGGAAATGGTTGGATTTCTTGCTTTCTAGCTAGTCGTTAGATCTTTGTCTCAGCACAGCCAAACCTCCCTTAGGACTGGAGGTTTGCTTGCAAGCAAATTCAGTGCAGACTCACGGCAAACAAATTTGAGAGACTGAGCTAGCTGATGGCAGATAGATAGATCACTGAATGATTCTGTGAGCTATTCAATCTGCCTGCTTTGCCTGATTTTGGGTAAAAGTTGCTCTTTTTTTAAGGAAAAAATTCAATATTTACATGCATGGTGTGTTGTGAGTTAATTTTGTGAGTTTGCTTGCTAGCACATTTCATGAGTTTGCTTGCAAGCAAATTTTATGTTACAGACTGAGCTAGCCAATGGCAGATAGATAGATCTCTGAATGAAACTGTGATTCTGTGAGCAACTCAATCTGCCTGCTTTCCCTGATTTTGGGTAAAAGTTGCTCTTTTTTATAAAAAATTCAATATTTATATAAATATTTGTAATATTTACATACAAACCATGCCCAGCCAGTCACATGACCACCAAGCCAAACCCACAAATTAGGCCATGCCCACAGAACTAGTTAGTGGTCCCTGGGATCTAAAATTATGAGTTTGGTGGTCCCTGAGGTCCAAAAGGTTTGGCGACCCCTGCTATAGAGCACTGCACATCAGAACAATTAGACACAAGAATAGTTTTTTCCCAAAAGCCATCACTCTGCTAAACAAGTAATTCCCTCAACACTGTTCAACTATTACAAAGTCTGCACTACTATTACTGTTAGTCTTCTCATCACTCCTTATCACCCACCCTTTCCCACTTGTGACTGTATAACTGTAACTTTGTCTCTTGTATCCTTACGATTTATATTGACTGTTTCCTAGTATGATTTGATTGCTTATTGTACCCTATGACTACCATTATGTGTCATACCTTAGGATTCTCAACTCTTGATGAATGTATCTTTTCTTTTATGTATACTGAGAGTATTTACACCAAGACAAATTCCTTGTGTGTCCAATCACACTCGGCTATTCTATTCTATTCTATTCTATTCTGTTCTGTTCTGTTCTGTTCTGTTCTGTTCTGTTCTATTCTATTCTATTCTATTCTATTCTATTCTATTCTATTCTATTCTATTCTATTCTATTCTATTCCATTCCATTCCATTCCATTCTATTCAATTCAGGACAAGCAATATGACAACGACAAGGACAAGCTTGGGAAGGATTCCAAGGATGAGAATCCTCAGGTAGAAAACAATTCAAGAAACCTGGGAAAGTTTGAACAGTGAGGTTATAAAAGCCCAGTCTAGCACAATACCAATGAAGAAGAAAAATAACAGCTCTAAAAACCCAGCATGGCTACATAAAGAACTCTCTGATAAATTGAAAGACAAAAAAGACAAGTATGGCACATAACTTAGGCAGAATATCAGCAAATAGCCCAAGCCTGCAACGAGGAAAGCTAAGGCTCAAAATGAACTAAGGCTTGCGACAAAAGTCAAAAATAAGAAAAAAAGTTTATTTCAACATGTAAAAAACAAGAAAAAACTCAAGGAAATGATTGGTCCATTAATGGGAGAAAGTGACAAGAAGGTGACAAGCAACAGGGAAACTGCTTAAATTCATTTTTTGCATCCATCTTTTATACTAAAGGAATAAACAGTTCAACTTATCAAAAACAGTACCATAAAAATTAGATTAGGAATAGAAGTTAAAATAGATAAGAAAACGGTAAATGGCTACTTGTCCATCCTAGATGAGTTCAAATCACTAGTATCTGATGGATTATGCCCCAAAGTTCTGAATGAACTGGCAGATATGATCTCAGAACCACTGAACTATATCTTTCAAAAATTCTGGAGCACCAGGGAACTACCAGAAGACTGGAAAAAGTCATAACCACAAGCCAACATGGGGTTGTCAAAAACAGATAATGCCAGACAAATCTGGCAGTATTGCATTCTTTGACAAAGTGACAAAATGAATGAACCGAGAAGAATGCTGTGGATATAACTTACTTGGATTTCAGTAAGGCATTTGATAAAGTAGATCACAACCTACTACTTGATAAGATAAAAAATGTGGGTTAGATAGCATCACCACCAGATGGATTTATAACTGGCTGATCAATCACACTCAATATATAATCCTCAATGGAACTGCATCTACATGGAGGGAAATATGCAGTGGGATACCCCAAGGCTCTGTTTTAGGCTCAGTCCTCATCAAGATCTTCATCAATGATTTGGATGAGGGAATAGATGGGGAACTCATCAAATTTGCAGATGACACCAAACTAGTAGGAATAGATGATAGGCTTAAGATACAGAAGGATCTTAACAGACTTGAACATGGGTGCTAGCTAACAAAATGAAATTCAATGGTGAAAAAGTAAGGTTCTACATTTAGGTAAGAAAAACCAAATGCATAGGTATAGTATAGGTGGTACCTGGCTCAGTAGTAGTAACTGTGCGAGAGATTTTGGCATCCAAGTGAACAATCATTTAAATATGAGCTAGCAGTGTGCTGCAGCTGTTAAAAAAAGCCAACACAGTCCTAGGCTGCGTCAACAGAGGGATAGAATCAAGTTCACATGAAGTGTTAATACCACTTTATAATGCCTCAGTAAGGCCACACTTGGAATACTGCATCCAGTTTTGGTTGCCATGATGTAAAAAAGATGTCGAGACTCTAGAAAGTGTACAGAGAATAGCAACGAAGATGATTAGGGGACTGGAGGCTAAAATATATAAAGAATGATTGCTGGAATTGGGTATGTCTAGTTTAATGAAAAGGACTAGGGGAGACATGATAGCATGTTCCAATATCTCAGGGATTGCCACAAAGAAGAGAGAGTCAAGTTATTCTTCAAAGAACTTGAAGGCAGGAAAGAAGCAATGGATGGAAACTAGACAAGGAGAGAGGCCATCTAGAACTAAGGAGAAATTTCCTGACAGAACAATTAATCAATGGAACAACTTGCCTCCAGAATTTGTGGATGCTCCAATGCTGGTACTTTTCAAGAAGAGATTAGACAACCATGTGCCTGAAATAATACAGGGTTTACTGCCTGAGCAGGACGGAAGACCTCCAGAATCCCCTCTAACTATTCTGTTATAACTATATCTGACTTTACCTTTCACTAGATACATTGGACACTTGATTTTTCACTTGGACTTTTTGAACCTTTTCTCCTCTAATTGTTCTTCCTAATGTTCTTCTCTAATTGTTTTTCCCAATAGACAGGCTATATCTGTCCTTTGCTCTTATTCTGCCTTCATTTCATCTCGATTCTCCTGCTGCCTCCAGGTCCAATCCTAATTAAAAAAGCTGCAATAGCTGGAGGGAGTTAGAACAAGGTACAGGTCATTTCTGTTGGCTGAAATCCACTTCTGCCAGCTGGAATGACTTTCTGTTGGCTGAGACAAGAGGTATGTTAGAGATTATAGAGATATAATAGCAAAGGTACTAAAAAAGCAAAATGAATTTGAATTGTGTTCAGTAGCCAATCCTGCTGCAAAGCTGGCCTCCATGAAAGTGTCTCCTGAAGGTTGATTCTGGAATAATGACATCTTTCAAAAAGAGAGACCCCATTTGATATGACATTCCCAGGGATGCAATATGAAAAAAGTGCATCTTTTTTCATATTGTATTTGGGTGTCATCAAGCAATTGTAGATAGTTACCAGTACAAGCAACATTATAGATAGAGTTACGCAACATACATTGTGTTTGTGTGTGTGCGTGGGGGGGGAATGTATGGAGATTCTTTAAAAATGTATTCAGCTGATTTCAGGGCTTACAATTCACCTTTGTGCATTTTCCATTTCAAAGTAGAAATTTTCAATAATAGCACTATTAAAATTTAGCAGGACAATTGGAACAAATTCTGCAGGCCTCAAACAGTTAGCCTTGGGGTCCTGTCACAATGTTGACACTCTGGAGCTGTGAGCTAAAAAACATAAGCAAGTTGTTCTATTTTCTCTTCTATCTGCTCTATTCCAGAGAATAGCTCATATTTTCCCCTCAGATTGATTTATCTCTAAAGGAAATAGAGCTTTGTTATTTCATTTTTTACACACTGGACTTCATGTCATTGTATGAGTTGAAATCTTTACCATCTCTGCTCATTCTGTTTATACAGCATGAGTATAGAGTACACACTGGAATTCACTTTAGCTTTGCCAAACATACATCTTCTTGAAGAAATATCTTCATTGCTAATAACACAGTGGTGTTAGCAGATTGGCATGGAAATAAACTTTGCATATTTATGGAATGTGTTGGCTGTTATTATTTGTCTTCTGCTAACTAGAATTCAGCAGACAAAAGTATGAAATCAACAAGGAAAGAAAATCCATGCCTCACTAGTTGAAGTTCTAAAACTAGATGTCCTGATTTATTATTTCATGATTCCAGTGGTCAAATGGAGTTGATTTGAGAGGCTAAATAGGAACTTCTCTAGAATTCAAAAGAATATTGAAAAATAGATATATTTATTTAGGGTCAAGACACAATTTTCAAGATTTTTTTTTTACAGTTCAGTTGATTTCTAAATTTAGGTTCCGCCTTAATCGGTGGTTGAAAAAATGACATATATTTTGTACAGAAGTCAAACATAATTCAGCCATCTAGAAATACTTGGAATTCCAATGGGTTTTAGGCATGAAATACAAATGGAAGTTTTTAAAAAGTTTTCTAGGCAACATCTATTTGATCATAGCCTACATATGTTTTGGTATTTTGACTCCATAAGTTCATAGCCAGGATGTCCAAAGGAAGTTGACAATCAGCAGGAACATTGTGGCAGGATTTGAGGATAGATATTTGTCTCCCACTTAACAGGACGAGCAGGAGTTATTTACAAAAGCAATAGGGTAGTTGTCCACATTATTGTTTAAAAAAGGAAATCCTTATATGATCATTAATTTGGAATGTAACATTGCCAATAACTACTACTATTGATGTTCAGCCTATTTTGAAGCTTCCAGGTTGGTGTAAACAGCACGAAAGCGTAAGTATTGGAGGACAAGCTTTATCAACCTGAATGAAATCACTATATATTTTAGTCTGTTTTCACCCTGGAATTTTACATCAATAAATAACCTGGGTTGAGTGTGCTATCAATGACCTGATATGCTTCACAATATAAAAGCAATATGACTCTGCTTTCATATAGCTTATTTTTGGTATGAAGGGTAAATGTTTCTCTTTCAGTTACTTATTCCACTGGATTCCTCTATGAATAAATGTTTGAGAGATCCTGAGATAGTACAAGTAATGGGCAGCAGCAAAGTGGCAATATTTTCTGTTTCCTTTATTGTTTCAATTGAACTTCTGCTGTGACATACTGCTATTGGAGGCAGCCAATATTCTGCTGTTAGATTTGACAAAAGACCTTTTTTTTACAGAAGTATTGGTATAAGAGCAGTGTAAAAGATGTGAAGAAAAAGCCTACTATAGAAGCTGAAATCATGTCAATAGAAGTAATGCACAAGGACATTTGCATGAGGACATTTCATATTCCAGGCTTGGCACTTTCACAACAAAAACAAGTTTGTTTTGCATTACTCATATATAGCAAAGAATAAGAACAAATAGCAAACATTCATTTCTGACTGACTGAATGATTCAGGATCAGAAATTCACATGAGAAAGTCTTATTTATACTCGAGATGGCAGATAAGCTTTTTCCCTGTTCCCAACATGACTTCTAATAAACATTCAGAACAAGATCCAGATTCACCATTATGGAGCCTGGAGGTAATTATCTCAGGCAACACTTTCATATAGGCAGTAGAGGAACCATTTTGTCATATGCTTCAAGAGTACCATTTCTTGGTACAGTCACTTCCAAGAGAAAAATCTAAATGCATAAAATACACAGAGGTATGCATTATTAAACTGCAGCTAACCATGAATTTCCAGGGGTTTAGAACGTGTGCATTAATATTTCTTTCAAATGTTTGTGTGTTTTATATTATGGTATATTATTGACAAGCCACAAATTGTTCTGGCCCTAAGATAGGTGTATGGATAATTCGTGATGTTTCCTATTGCGTGCTTCCTATTTCAATCTGACTTCTGACCTGGGTTTCATGCTGAAATACATTTGGCCACTGCAGTAGGTGATTTTTAAAAAGTAAAAATACAAAAGATAGGATGAATGTGGCTCTCTTAACTAAATGGAGAACTGTTCATGGTTTGAGAAAAACCCTGCAGCAAAAGTCTTCAAAGTATGTGATATTGCCCCATGTGCAAATAGTTATTTTAAGCATTACTTAACAATCCTCTTATTCATAAAGAAACAGTGAGAAAAAGTTGTTTCTGTATCAGATTCCATTCTGTTAAGAATTATTAGATTATTATTTCATGATGTAATTTATTATATGTGAGACAAAAGTTCACAAAGAGATAGCAGCAGCAACAATGCCATCAACAAAATAGCAGACAACTTTTTTTTCTCTGAACAAAAACAGAAACATGAAAATTGAGTAGCTGGTAGACAGAATGTTCTAGAGGAGTAAGAAAACTTTGGTTTTCTGCCAGTCTTTGGGGAGTGGGGGTGGGGGATGTACTTTTCACGACCTCTTGGCAAGGCTCATCCGTTCATTTATAATGGGTGTAGCTGAAACAATCCCATTTCTGAATTCAAAATGCCTGGGCATGTTGGTGGCTTTGTCATGTCTTAATACCAATCCTCTGTGTTTTGAAGATAAAGTAGCCGCCTGCCATATGCTTGGGGGAAGAAATAAGATGAAACACTTGTATCTGAAATTTGCAATTCTGACACCCCCTTTTATCCATTTATAGCATGCACATCCATTCCAATAAAGACATAATCAACGCATTTTACTGTCAAAAAGAAAATCAGAACAAAGGAAGAGCAGAGCAATAGAAATTAATGCCACTTCTAACAGAAAAACAACCCTGGCGGCAGTGAATGCTTTATTACCCAGCCTCTGTTCCTGAGACTGACATAAATAAAACAAGATAGATGGTTTTACAATTGCTTTTGGAAACACAATTAATAGTAGTGGTTAACTAATGACTTAATTGGGTAATAGTTATAAAAAGAAGGCCAAGATTCTTCCTTAGGCTTAAGATATTACAAGATGAGAGTGTGGTTAACTGTGAGGAGAACAAAAAAGGAAGATGTAGGGAAAATTTTCTTTAGCAAACCTGTATTCAGGTTTAACACTCCACTAGACAGCCTGTGTCCCATTGGATCATTGTTTTCAGATATTTCCTTATTTAAACAACAAAAAAGAATGACCACAAATGGACAAGAAAGCCATGGGAGTGTTTTGCCAGTTTCCTCATTGAGTTTTTCTGACTTTGTTCAAGTCTACATGAAAAGTGGTCTACCTTTTCAGATAACTTTCTAATACATTTTTAAATATGCAAGTTAACCTCGTACCTTGTAACCAATTCTCTCTTACAAAATGCTGTTGACTCTATATGCTTGAACCAATGTATGAATTATTCTCTTAATGCAGATTCCTTCTGTTGTTGTTTAAAGATACATATGATAAAATAGTTCATACTGTATATCTATGCAAAACTGAATTTTTGTTCATTTCTTGAATTGGCAGTGTAAAATTGATAACTACTTATCAAAATGTGACCTGAACAAACTTCTTTCTTTTTCTTAGACTTTAACTGTCTTGTGCCCTCTGTAGAGTTTAGAAAAACAGGCAATCAATCAATATATCTATCAGTTGTATGAGCCAAAAGTGGAAGTCTTCAGGGAGAAAAATGTAGCAAGGGAACATTTTCAGGAGTGGATCACTGAGTATATGAGGGGCATAGCTCTTCTACCCGAAAGGAAAACAAAATGCTTAAGTTCCAAATCTCAGTCCCACTAAAAAATAAATCTCACATCATCACAAGAGGGTCAAATTTTTGAGATTTAAAAGGCTGGGGAGTTTTAAAGTTATATTTTATATCTCTACAGATAATATAGGTTCAGAGGTGGTATTCAGCAGGTTCTGACCAGTTCTGGAGAACTGGTAGTGGAAATTTTGAGTAGTTTGGAGAGCTGGAAAATCCCACTTCTGATTGGAGATTTTACAGTATCCCTCCCTTGCCCTCCCACCAAGCCCCGCCCACAGAACCAGTAGTAAGAAAATTTGAATTCCACCACTGTATAGGTTATACTTGTAGTGGTGCTTTGGGAGAATGTTGCCTTATGCATGCATCTTTCCAAGGCACACAAGTTTCCCTGTAGTGATTGTGTTCAGAAAGTACAGATTTGGGTCTCATTTGGACTCTTGAATCCAAATGCTTCTCTTTTAGCACTTGAGAATTTGAGATGTCTTTCTAAACTGAATGGTATTAGCTTACTATGGAAAACTGAGAAACAAGTTGGTGAGTGTGTGAGATTATACTCACAATAAATATGTGGGGCTCTCTCTGTGTGTATGTGTTGCAGGGCACATTTTTAGGTCCTCAGGTATAACTTTTAAAAATGGCAGATAGCAGTGTTTAGCTGATCTTCCATGATCTCAAAATAGCTTAATGAGACTTTATTTCTGGTATTTCTGGTTAATCTGATCTCATGCAGCAAGGTGAGGAAAGAACTCTGATTTTTGGTGGGATTTAATCCCAGAAGCATTGTCTTGGAATTATGGAAGTTTTTATTTATTGCATTTAATTTTTCAGCCTTGTTTATAATTTCCATAGCAACTATGCTAACAAAGTATTTATGGTTTCTCAGTGGATTAAAAATAGATGGCTTTTTTCTGCTTTTTTTAAAAAAGCCTATGAACCTTGACTCAAGTCCATAGAGTTTTCTTGGTGACATTTTCAGAAATGGCTGCATTGCTATTTTCCCAGGGCTAAAAACAAGTGATTGGTTTCCATGCCCAAGTATGACTAGAACTTGGGTTTCCCTATTCAGTGCTTTAGCTCAGGACTGTCAAACTCCTGGCCTGCAGGCTGGATGCAGTCATGTGCTGGCCATCCCCATGCCCGGTTTAGCGAAGGGAAAAAAAAGTCCCGATATGTCACATGACACTCCCATGACGACATGAGTTTGACACTCCTGCTTTAGCTAGTAGTTCAATGTTTTCCAATCTCAGTAACTTAAGATGTGTTTACTTCAGTTCCCAGAAGTTCCACCTACCATGTTGGCTGCAGAATTCTGGGAGTCCATACATCTTAAAGTTGCCTAGTTTGAAAAACATTGCAGTAGATCAAACTTTGTCAGATACTAATTATTAAAATGCCACAAAAAGGGTGCTTTTTATCAGCCACAATACAGGACAAACATACCAATCTACATATCATTTGCATCTGTTAATTTACTTGTATGCAAACAAGAAATAATTACTGTAATTTAAACAGAACTACAGTTCAATTTATCACAGTGGAGGATGTAGCCCAGTGACCTGAATGCCTGCTCACACTACATTTTAGAAGCTGTTAAAGATGACTGTTGAAATTCATTCATAGCATGCCATTATTTTAATTCAGTCATTATTCTAAAATTAATCATCTTCATATCTATCTGTAGCTAGTACAGTATAGTCTCCAAAAAATTAAATTTATGATATTTACTGTATTTTTCACACTATAAGACACACTCCCCCCCAACCCCAAAATGGGTGGGAATGTCTGTGTGTCTTATAGAGTGAATATTGCGGGGGGAGGGGTTGGTGCAGTGCTGCTGCCAGGGAATGCTGGAGTCTTGTTGCTGAGCAGCTGATTGGTGGTTGGATCGGCCTCCAGGAATACCGCTGCCGCTACCTATCACCATCCGTTTGCTGCAGCCCATTCACCATGGCTGTTTGCCACTGCCTGTTCATTGCTTCAGATCGCCATCATCCATTTGCCATCATCTGTTTGCCGCCGAAGGGCATCTTATAGTGCAAAAAATACGGTACATTGGTATATATTTGCAGTTCTAAAACTATATGCTCAGATCACATATAGAAAGTAAGAAAAATAAGCAAGTATGTGTAAGAAAATTTCTACAGAAGGGTTGTTTTATTGTTTCATCTGCTAGTAACTAGAAGTTTATTGAATAACAGTTATTCCATATAGCTTAACTTTCTTTTTCTGCATTTGTCCAATTTAAAATAATTATTCCTTTGCATGGCAGAAGATGATAAATTGGCATATTAGATTCCCTTCTAGCATAATACTAGCTTTACTATTAAATAAACTAGTATTAAGCATTAATAATCAATGTTTTAAAACTGAATTCCAAATGTTAGTGCACAGCAACCTGATACATATGCATAAATACATGTTGTAATTTTTTTAAAGTGACTGCACTGAAATGGTTCATTAAGGTTTTTAAAAAATGATTCTTGTCAGTTGAAGCTGAGCAGGATAAATTACCTGGGAAAAACCCATTATGACTTTTCTTAGCACTTTAAAAATTGTACTTGACATTTATTTCTAATAACCAATATAACATGATATGATGGAAAGTGTTCAGGTCTGCCATAGAGTAGCAAACACCTTCACTTAATTATACTTTCCCATTTTCTCATGTCTTTAATTCAAGAATTTAATCACCTTTAATAATGTGTTCAGCACCTTGTGTCAGAAGGTGGGAGCTTACTTTTGACCCTAGCCACACTGGAATGCAAGATATCCAGAGGAGTGTGACTAATTTTCACATTTCAAATTATATGTTAAAACAAATTGCATACAATTTGAATGAATAAGAAGAGTGTCAGGAGTAATAGAAAGTCTGGTATCCTTTTTGTGCCGAGTTTAGATATGGCATGGGCATTATTCTTATGTTCTGAAAATTGCAACTGACTGAGAGCTTATTGGTCATCGATTATAATGCTAGAAGGAAAATGGGATAAGTATGGACACCATCAGAATAAAAAGGAAATTAACTTGGCAATCCAGAAAAGGCTATTTGCCCCAATATGGTTAGAAATACAGGAGGAATAGAAGACAGTGTATCCTTAAACCTCTTTTTTGGTCCTCAGCAGATTCTCAGGCCAGTCTGATGTTTAAAAACTGTGAAATCATCATCATCTTCACCTTCATCAGGAAGCTGGCATACTGCATAGTCAAAAGTCAACGTATAACTTCATATTTATTTGTACCAATGCTGTAAGTTCCTTTTACAATGGCATCTAGCATTCTGCAGGGCAAATTTACTTTCGGTGAGAATTTGGTCATGTCACCATGTGTAACAAAATGGGAACTTTCTTGAGTGTGTTGAAGCCTGGCCACAAATAGATACCTATTCTTGAACTTAAATTCTTGAACTCAACCCTTAGGGCTGCACAACCTGCCAGGTATAGGCCAGGGACTCATATGGACATACATAAATTCATTTATACATGCACTTCCACATATATGTATCTTTCTTCATACTTTTGAGTTATTCACTAGATGATTTTATATACTCATCAAATTTGCAGATGACACCGAACTGGTGGGAATAGCCAACATGCCAGAAGATAGGATCAAGATCCAGAAGGATCTCAACTAACTTGAACAGTGGGCCCTATCTAATAAAATGAAATTCAATGGTTGGAAAAGTAAGATTTCACACTTAGGCAAGGAAAATCAAATGCACAGGTATAGAATAGATGATATCTGGCTCAATAACTGTATCTATGAGAAGGATCTAGGAGTCTTAGTAGATGACCACTTAAATATGAGCCAGCAGTGTGCTGCATTTGCTAAAAAAAGGTCAATACTCTAAAAAGAATGCAGAGAAGAGCAACAAGAGGATTTGGGGACTGGAGGCTAAACATATAAAGAATGGTTTGAAGGAATTGGGTATATCTAGCTCAATAAATAGAAGGACTGGGATGACATGATAGTGGCCTCCAATATCTAAGGGGGCGGGGGGACTGCCATAAAGAAGAGGGTGCAATTTATTCTCCAAAGTACCTGAAGGTAAGGCAAGAAGTAAACTAATTAAAGAGTAATCCAACCTAGAATTAAGGAGAAATTTCCTGATTAATCCATGAAACAGCTTGCTTCCAGAAGTTTTGGGTTCTCCATCACTGGAGGTTTTAAAGAATAGATTGGACAGCCATTTGTCTGAAATGGTCTAAGGTCTCCAGCTTGAGCAGGGGATTGAACTAGAATAAGCTCCATGGCTTGGGACCTGGGTATTTACGGGACCGCCTACTGCCACCATCGATCTCCCATCGGCCAGTGCACTCCCATAGAGTGGGTCTCCTCAGGGTGCTGCCGGCTGGATGGCTGGCAACCCCGAGGGTGCAGGCCTTCTCCTCTGGAACGAATTACCCCCGGAGATGAGGATCATCTTATACTTTTTGACCTTCTGGTGCGCATTGAAAACTCATTTATTTTATCAAGCCGGTCTGGCCTAAGGTTTTATGGGGTTTTAAATTCAGTTTTAATTGGTTTTAGTCCTTATTTTTAAACCCTTGTCTTGTTTTTATTATTCAGCCACGATATTTAATCTTTTCATTGTTTTTAATTATTGTGTTATTATTGTATTTTTAAATGGCTGTACACCGCCCCGAGTCCCGCAGGGAGAGGGGGGCGGTATATAAATTTTGTAAATAAATAAATAAATAAAATATCTCCAAGATCCATTCAAATTCTGTGTTCAATTGTTCGCAGTTCATTTTTAAATAAGGATACAGATTTACTTTCTAACAACTGAAAGATATTTAGGGCCTGTTGTGTGACTTAACTTCATCTAGCCCTAAGACAGAACAGTATTAACCTGTATAGCAATTCTTCCAAATTTCAGCTGCAAAATTCCAGAAAACCATGACAAGTCAACAAGGATATAAAAACATCCAACTCTTAATCCCATCTAGTTGGTTGTCTAGAGTTTTGCAATCCAGATGGGTTGTTTTGAAATAAATATTGATTTACTAATATAGTTATCTGCTTGAATCATGTTTTACAATATTGCCCAACATAACAAATGGCTACTTGTATATGTGTACACAATACACAAAAACATTTAAGGTGAAGAAAAAATAAACACTGATGAATAAATAATGAAATCCTCTCTCAATGTTGACAACACTTTTCTTTTTAGAAAGTCAATAGGTATGAATAGTATTCTATGACTGTCTTTTTCAGTGTTGTGGGATAACAAAGACCAACATAATTGTTCCTTACAACTTCCCTGTAATATGATCTTAGATGAGTCAAAAAAAGAGAAGCTTTCTACAGAGTTCAAAACACCATTGTTTCTTGCTTTCAAGACACATTGTGGTTGCAGCCCTGAGAGCTGGAAATGTTTTTCTAAAAAAAGCATTTCACCATTTAAGACAAGCACCTTTCAAATTTCTCCTAAGGATTTTACACTTGACTTGCAGTTCCCAGTATTGGATTAAAAAAATGTATGCACATGTGTGAGTTTTTATTTTGTTGCCTTCTTTTGCTGTTTGATTGATCTCCCTCTTTTTCAACCTGAAGCAATTGCTGAATCAACTCCAATTATTTGGATTCCAATTATTAATATAAGATACTTGAAGAAAAATAGATTTTCTGGTTTATTAATGACACATTGTTATTTTATCAATTTTATTTACTAACCTTTAGAATAACAAAGTTGGAAGGGAAATTGGAGGACTCTCTAGTCAGACAGGAAATTCTATTCTATTTCAGACAAAATTACAGTACAATATTAGATTACAACTAGTATTTAAGTCTGCTTCAAATTGTCTCCTGTACAATATTGATGACTGATTAGTTCAGAACAATGTAGGGCATTTGCTTATATTATAACTTTAATAGAAATTAATATTGTGAATTTGGGTTGCTTAAAAACAAAGACAGCTTGATGATCCCATGCCTATGCAGGATTGTTTGCAAAAATGAAACAAGCAAACGCAAATTCATTTTCTCAATAAATTCACTCGCAAAGAACAACAACAACCATAAGAACCTTTGTTCTCGCCCTGATCTAACCTTACAGCAACGTGTACGATCTCGGGAGCTACGTTCTGAGCTCAAAAGATTACATGAATTAGGTAATACAAATCTATACATTGATTACCGTGCTGACTGTATCAAAAGCAAGAGCCTCAACCCACATCAAAATATCCATCACCCAAACATCCAACGTTAGGGATGCATGCCCCTTACTTCCTCCAGACCCACTACTTCATATCTTAAATGCAAACTACTTAATGCAAGAAGCCTTGCAAATAAAATGCATGAATTCCTCATCCTTCTAAGCTCAGCCACATTTGACAATGTATTTGTCTGTGAGATGTGGTTAAATGCATTTTTTCCAGACTCCATTACCACTACAAAAGAATATCAAGTTTTTCGGTCAGATCGCGAAATCCATAGAGGTGGTAGAGTTGCTATATTCTTTAAAAAATCTCTAAACCTAAAAAAAGATCCTAATTATACAAGAGCTTGGTCTTCCTGAGACCATCATCTGTGAATTGTCCTTAAACTTCTCAATCTGCTTCTTACTTTGCTATCGTGCCCTGACTATGATATAATTCATGAAAACAAGCTAACTTCATTACTGACATGGGCTGCCTCCTGCCCACACCCTCTCATTTTTCTTGGTGACCTCAACTTACCTCTTACAAATTGGACACTAAATG
Organism: Bungarus multicinctus; assembly: GCA_023653725.1. Classification (NCBI taxonomy): domain Eukaryota; kingdom Metazoa; phylum Chordata; class Lepidosauria; order Squamata; family Elapidae; genus Bungarus; species Bungarus multicinctus. The sequence goes on along the minus strand of CM042838.1, from coordinate 128,085,503 downwards.
AATGTACATCTGAACCTATTCATACAACCCTGTACAATGCCATTACCACACTAGGACTGGAACAACTAGTAACCAACAATACTAGACTTAACAACTGCCTCGATCTCATCTTCTGCAACAGTTTGAATTCAATTTATGGAATACCAATTAATGAACCCTTTTCCAACAGTGACCACAGCATGATTGACTTTTGTCTCAACATATGTTCTCACCATAATCACCATAACAACAGGATCCCCAATTATAACTTCAAAAAAGGCAACTATGATCTTATAGACAATGATCTCTCATCTCTTGATTGGCAAATTCTATTCACTGGATGCAATATACTGTTGAAGACCATTATAACATATTTTTACTTGAAATTAAAAGAGTCATCAAACTATATGTACCAATAACAATTCCCAAAAGCAGAAAAAACAAATTACCCATAACAATAAGGAAGCTCCAATCCAAAAAGAAATCCCTTTGGCGGAAAAACAAATCTGGGCATGTTGCCAACTTTAGAAGCTGATACAAAAATTTATGGCACCAGATAAAGACTGAATGTACCAATTATCACACTAAACAAGAGGAAAGCCTTCTACACACCAATTCCACCTGCGCTTTCTTCAATTTTGTAAACAACAAACTAAAAGACTCAAGGTCCATCCCACCCCTAAAAGAACCAAATGGTAAAGATTGCAACGATGACACCATTAAAGCCAACCTCTTTAACACATTCTTTGGCTCAGTATTTGTAAACAGCCCAATATTTCCTAGTCAAACCATAGACAACTACAATGATCTAATACATATCGATTTTATAGAAGACAATGTTGAAAAAGCACTACGCAATCTAAAACCATCTTTATCTATTGACCAGACGTAGTTTGTGCCTACTTCTTAAAAAAGCTATCCACTGCCATAGCAGAACCTCTAAGCATAATCTTTGAAAAATCTTGCCAAATCTATGGTCATTAGCCACAGTTATTCCCATCTTCAAAAAGGGACACCCCAGCCTAGTTGAAAATTACAGACCAATCTCTTTATGCTGCGTCACCTGTAAAGTCATGGAATCAATTATTAACCAATCCATTATCCTCTACTTAGAGACAAACAACCTATTCTCTAACGAACAGTTTAACTTCAGAAGGAAACTGTCCCGTAATCTGCAACTCTTGCACTGTAAAAACATATGGACTACACAACTTGATCAGGGCAAAGCAATTGACAGAATTTACATAGACTTCTGTAAAGCCTTTGATTCAGTGGTACATGACAAACTGCTCCTAAAATTAAGGTCCTATGGTATCTCTGGATACCTGCATAACTGGATATAAGCATTCCTGTCAAACAGGCAACAAATGGTCAAAATTGCATCCTATCAAATCCTGTACCTGTCAACAGTGGTGTCCTCCAAGGCAGTGTTCTAGGACCAACTCTCTTCATACTCTATATTAATGACCTCTGTGATTAAATTAAGAGCAACTGCGTTCTTTTCGCTGATGATGTAAAGCTATTCAACACCACTGACAATGCTGCTACCCTTCAAAAAGACCTCGACTATGTGTCAGAACGGTCAAACAAATGGCAACTTCACATCTCAACAAGTAAATGCTCTGTCTTGCATATTGGCAAAAAAAAAATCAGAAAATAAAATACAAGCTGAATAGTCAAGACCTTGTTGATGACACAAACTTTATCAAAGACCATCTCAAATGATCTAAGTGCTAGAGCCCACTATAACTACATAGCCAAAAAGGCATTAAGAGTTGTTATTTATTTATTCATTTATTTTATTTATTTACAAAATTTATAAACCTCCCCCCTCTCCCTGCGGGACTCAGGGTAGTGTACAGCCATACAATAATAATACAATAATTAAAAACAATTAAAAAGATTAAATATCGTGGCTGAATAATAAAAACGAGACAAGGGTTTAAAAATAAGGACTAAAACCAATTAAAACCGAATTTAAAACCCCATAAAACCCTAGGCTTGTTAACCTAATTCTGCGTAGCTTTTTTCCGGTAATATCACTCTACTAACTAGAGCATATAAACATTTGCTAGACCAATACTTGAATACAGCTCATCAGTCTGGAATCCGCATTACATATGTGATATTGATACAATTGAAAAAGTCCAGAAATACTTTACGAGAAGAGTCCTCCACTCCTCTACTCATAGCAGAATACCTTATGCCACCAGACTTGAAATTTTAGAGCTAGACAACCTAGAACTACACTGCCTTCGGTTTGATCTAAGTATAGCACATAAAATTATATATTGCAATGCCCTACCTATCACTGAATACTTCAGCTTTAACCAAAACAATACAAAGCACAAAATAGATATAAACTAAAGATAAACCGCACCAAACTTGATTGCAGGAAATACGACTTCAGCAACAGAGTAGTCAATATCTGAAATACTCTACCTGACTCTGGTTTCTTCCCCAAACCCCAAAATCTTCAACATTAGACTGTCTACTATTGACCTCACCCCTTTCCTAAGAGGTCTGTAGGGGGCATGCATAAGCGCACCAAAACATGCCTACCGTCCCTGTCCTATTGTTTCTTTTTTTCTCTTATTCGTATCCATTTCATGTATTTATAATCATGTTTATACTTATACCTGTTATCTAATAATTTGACAAAATAAATAAAATAAAATGAAAGCCTGAGGTGACGTAGAAAGTAATGTGTGACAAAAGCTGTTGGTAAATTATGAAAAGGAAAACTGTTAGAGATCTCATTTTGAAAGACTTTGCCGCATGTACCTATTTTCACCAGATTTTGGTGCCTAGTCTCTCTCAAAACTCCTTATAAACTTGCCCAAGCTGTAGTGGAAAACATGACTATGAATATTGATTGATTGGTTGATTGATTAGATTTATATTGTCGCCTATTCACCCCTGGTGACTTGATGTGGCTTATAGAATGTAAAACCATATTTAAAATAAAAAACAATAAAAACTAACAAAAAGATCAAATAAATTAAAAGTACAATAGAACAAAATCTGGAAAAAATCCCACCCTCCCAAATCCCACCCCCCGCCCTGACAACAGCAGGTCACATGAGCCATTTGATGGGTTCCATCCTGCTCTGGGTTCCCCAGGCCGACCAGGTCTTCAGTGCCTTCTGGAAGAGTATTAGAGAGGGGGCCATTCTAATCTCTGGGGGAATGATATTCCAGAGAGAGAGAGCCACCATAGAGAAGGCCCTTCTTCTGGGTCCCACCAGGTGTATCTCCCTCAGGGATGGGACCTGCAACATTCCCTGCCTCCCCGCTCTAATGGGTTGGATAGATGTGACTGGCAAGAGATGTTGCCAGTCCGAAGCCATGAAGGTCTTTAAAGGTGACAGCCAGCACTTTGAATTGCACCTGGAAGCAAATTAGCAACCAATGCAGCTCCCGCAGGAAAGGTGAAACATGGGTACACTGGGGTTTGTGCAGATCCATGCAGGCTGCTGCATTTTTCACCAACTGGAGCTTCCAGATGTTCTTCAAGGGCAACCCATGTAGATCACGTTGCAATAATCAAGACAGGAAGTGACTAGGGCATGAGTGATTGTGAGTAGGAACTGTTGGTCCAGGAAAGGGCATAACTGGTGCACAACCTGCAGTTGGCAAAGGCTAACTGCAAGTTGTGCAGTTGGCCTCTTCGAGAAGGAGTCGTGAGTCCAGGAAAACCCCTAGATTACACACAGGGTCTCTTTGGGGTAGTGCCACCACAACCAAGATACTTATGCATTAGTGGTGGGATGCTGCCAGCTCGCACTGGTTCTAGTGAATCAATAGCTCTGGTGAGCAGTTAGCCCCACCCATGCACCCCCGCCCTTTCTTGTCCTATATTTCCTTGTTCTTTAGCTCAGCTGATTCTGCAGAGTGGATTGCTGTGCCTCAGCTATTTTACTCACCAGCGGTGAATAGAAGGTAAGTTTTGAAGCTTAAAATCAGTGGTTTTTGAATGCTGTGCGCGAAGCACACATAAGCACATGAAATGTGCTCTCGTAGAACTGGTAGTAAAAAGTTTGAATCCCACCACTGCTATGTATGAGTTCATGTGACACTTAAGCTAATAAGAGCTTTGTAGGTGAGGAATAATGTTATATGAACTGGGTTTCTAGTTATTGTATAAGATCCTGAATCTCATATCTCCATTGAAAGCAGGTGAATGATTTCTCCAGTGCAGCGGTTGCCAACTGATGGGCCACAGCCCACTGGTGGGCCGTGAGAAAATTTTGGTGGGCCGCAGAGAAATCTCACCCCCAGAGCACCCCCCACAAAGCAATTAATCCAGGCTGTACAGAAACACAAGGCTGCGCCGCCCACGTGTCCCGTGGGAACCCTCTCCGCCCACTCACTCCTTACCCAGTAAACTTGCCTGCTAAATTGCTATTTTTCCTTTTTCTGACCATCATCTGTTCTGCTGTGCCAGGACATTTAGATTAGCTAGGAAGCTGGAAATGGTTTGATTTCTTACTTTCTAGCTACTCTAGTTCTTCAGCTCAGCACAGCCCAACAGGCCTTAGGACTGAAGGTTTGCTTGCAAGCAAATTTGAGAGACTGAGCTAGCCGATGGCAGATAGATTACTGAATGACTCTGTGAGCAACGCAATCTGCCTACTTTGCCTGATTTTGGGTAAAAGTTGCTCTTTTTTAAAAATAAAAAAATCAATATTTACATGCGTGGTGTGTTGTGAGTTAATTTTGTGAGTTTGCTTGCTAGCAAATTTTATGTGACAGACTGAGCTCACCAATGGCAGATAGATAGATCTCTGAATGAATCTGTGATTCTGTGAGCAACTCAATCTGCCTGCTTTGCCTGATTTTGGATAAAAGTTGCTCTTTTTTTAATAAAAATTCAATATTTATATAAATATTTATAGTATTTACATACAAGCCATGCCCAGCCAGTCACATGACCACCAAGCCACACCCACAAATTAGACCACACGTTGGCGACCCCTGCTCCAGTGGACTCTATTTCTCCAAGAACATATGCTTCAATGTGCTATTAAACCTAAGCTGCCTTATCTAAATCCAGATGGCTTAGCCAGATCACAAAGAAGGTGACCTTCACTAGAGAGTTCAAAAGAATAAAATAATTTTATTTATTTATTTATTTATTTTGATTTGTCAATCGCTTTCAAGATAATAGGTATAAGTATATATACATAGTTATGAATACATGAAATGGGTACATATAAGAAAAATAAAAGAAACAATAGGACAGGGATGGTAGGCACATTGGTGCGCTTATGCACGCCCCCTACAGATCTCTTAGGAAAGGGGTTAGGTCAATAGTAGACAGTCTGAGGTTAAAGTTTTTGGGGTTTGGGGAAAAAAACCACAGAGTCAGGTAGAGTATTCCAGACATTGACCACTCTTGTGTTGTTATGGTTGAAGCTGAAGTATTCATTGACAGGTAAGTCATTGCAATGTATGATTTTATATACCTTACTTAGATCAGACTGAAGATGGTGTAATTCAAGGTTTTCTAGGTCTAGAATTTCATCTTTCCCCTGTGCCATATACATTTCCTAATCTGCATTTAATTAACATTTAGAAATCTCTTTGAAAAACAATGATCATTATTACTACTCACCATGGATGAGTGCCACACAAACAGCTGGAAAACTGGGAACATGACTATGATGAAAGTGATGACTGACAAAGCTGTGTCTGTAATGCCCAAATTTAACTTCTCATTTAAAAATGTTTACATGCAAAGTGCAACAAATACTACTGCTATTACTGCTAATTCAATGTATAGACTCCATTGAAGCTCCATTTCAAACTCCATTTGAAAATTTTGTTTGGGGAAATGGGAGATAGGGAGGATGTTTGGTTTAAATACTACCCACTTCTTTGAAGGAAATAACCTATTACTTCTGGACTTGGCAAATTTATATTTTTAAGATGAATTTTAGAACAATTAAAACCTTTTCAATGAATGATCCATGATATGTTGAATTAAACATAGCATGCATATATGCAGATTAAAAAATGCATGTACAAAAGGAATGGGGTATTTGGTTGCAGCAGTCTGACTTTTTGCCTGCCCTTTTATGTATGCACGCACTTACCTCCATGCACATACCAACCTGATTGACTGGTTGTCAGGCACCTGAACAATTTGGGAAAGACTGCACAGTTAAGAATCATTTTCATATTACCCATTCTCTGCCAATTGAGGCACTGATAGCTGGGAAGATTGGAGGAATAGCAGAACTTTGTGGTGTCTTAGGCATTTTAAGGAAAACTATCACGGGTGGCTAACAGTTGTTCTATGGTGCCTGCTAAGTTTATAATGCTCCTTGCCTGGCTATAAAATTAAAGGATGCTTATTGTGGAATACATTTGGTCTTCATGTTTTTATTACTCCTGGCACATCAGATCCTGTAAGAGAGGAAACTAGGAAGGATTTTGTTTTTGTTTTGCTTCTTGTGAACTGCAATGGCTAAGCTAAAACCCAACAAACCACATTGTCTTTTAGATGTCACGGTTGGTTAACCATGGTTGATAGACCAATTTGCTGTGCAAACAGAGACATAAGTCCAAGAGAAGGAATCTTTGTCCTCCTTATTTATATCCACTTCCCTAGAGTCTTGACAAAAATATGTGAACTTCTTCTTTGATCTTTGGCATTAAAGATGCATCATCTAGGATTTGCAAAATGATGTTTCAGGGTCTGGATTTCTTTGATATGAATACAGACAGCTTTTCTGCCTTTTCCACTGACTCCCAGAATAACCTTTTAATGCAGTTCAGGTAGAATTCTGTTGGTATGAAATGGTGCTTATTTATCTCATAGTTAATTTGATAATAATAATAATAATAAAAAGAAAAGTAGTGATAGAAGATGCCAACAAAATAATTCTTGAAAAGTCACGTTTTGTGCTTGTTATGTCCCCCTCCTCCTTCTCCATTTCTGCTCAATCCCTTCTCCAGTCCTGAGCAGTGCTACCTTCATCCAATTTCTAATCAATTGTGTACATTCTCTGGAGAAGCTTTCTGGCATGTATACATGATCAAAACGTTGAAAGAATGCCTGAGAATGGGTGAGCTTAGCTTCATTTGGAAAGCTGCAGGCTGAAAGTGGTTGAGTCTCTAAGTGGTTTACAGAGTCAGTATATTGCCCCCAACAATATGGGTCCTCATTTTACTGACCTGATTGACTGGGTCTTCTGTTGCCCTGCACAGGAGAACGGAGCTGGAAAGCAGGTGAGTGGGATAGGAGGGAATGGGATTTTGCAGTAACCTTCCCCCAGGAGTGGGGAGGGAATGGAGATTTTATAGTATCCTTCCCCTGCCATGGCAACCAAGCCATGCCCACCATGTCACACCACACTCACCAAGCCACGCCCACAGAACCACTAGTAAAAATTTTTGAATCCCCCCCACTGTGAAGACTGAGTCAATCTTGAGTTGCTCAGAATTAAACTCCTGGAGTGAGCAGTGAGTTAGCCTGTAATACTGCATTCTAACCACTGCGCCACCACAGCTCTTATATACCTAGAATGAACTACTGTATTCTTCATCTTAGAGGGCAAAGTAGCTTATACTTGTCCAGATGAAAAATATATTATTATGACTGTACTAATATTCCTATTTTATCTTGGAGATAATTATATTAAACCACAGCATGGAGCATACTTTTTAGATTAGGACTTCCCTTAACTGAGTGCGGCTAACACCTTATGTTTTCAAAAGGCAAATAACATATTTTGGTGGGCAACTTAATACTGTGCAGCTGACTTTTTTGCAAGTGAGAATGTAAACATTGTACAATATTTCAATGGGGAGGGGCCGAAAATGCAATAAACAAGGGGGATGGATGATAGAATTTATACACGATAAAACTTGAAGCACTCTGTTTCAGATGGCAGAGGGATGGCAGTACTTAATACATACAGCCTTGATTGTTTCTATTTTTTCCCTACCAAACCTATAAGATGCCCATCCCCCAAAACAAAAGTGTGCACTGCTTTAAAGTGTCCTTGTAATAAAATATTAACAACAAGCTGGATTGACTTTGAATGGCAACAGGTGAAAGAATCACTTAAGAGCCAGTGGCCTAGTGAACTAAATTGTTTATATTTACTGAAGATGCTTCAAAGATGCTGACCGAGTAGGAAGGATAAGTAATGAGAAGGCCATTCAGGTGGGTTTGCCTTAAACACACTGAAATTATGCTGTAATTTACACTGCCTTTTCCTTTGTCTTGTCTTTGTAAAGCAATAGGACTAAAGACATGTAAGCTGCAGCTCTACTTTTGCTCAGGGCTATTCAGCAAGCTGCCAATGCTCATCTAGGAGACCAGTATATATGGTAGGTGTTTGCATGATTAATACATTTATGTTGTATCATCAAAGTAATTTGGTCATTTTAGTGAGCCAAGATTTGGTTATAACACTGGATGTTCAAGAAATTCAAGTAAAACCTCAATTTCATGGATCCTATTTAAGAGAATCAGTTGCTACAGGCAAAAGATTGGTCCAGATATGCTCTGAAATAATGGGGGAAATCATTGCATCTGAAGTAGTCTGGAAGAGGCATTTATTTGAGTAGTAATAGCAACTCAGGAGTTTTAGATCCTGACAATACATTTGCATTAAGCCAAAAAATAATTTAATTGACTGTATTTACCTTTCTGTAGTTTTGAACAATTCAGATTTTACTTACAATGATAAAATGATTTAAAAACCTGATTATCAATCATTTAATCTAAATTATCAACTCCGTTAACCCATCACAAAGAAAAAAGGAAAGGGAGGATAAGGAAAGGAAAAGTTTATTATAAAAGTAACAATCATAATTAACAGTTGGTTCCACCATCTTCTAAATATGTTTTTCAACTTTAATTCTATAATAGAATCATGAATCAAAAAAGGAACTCAGCTCTCACAATAACAATAAAAAGGTAGTATATAATTTTGGCTTTTGAGGTTTGATAACTTGGATTTCATAGAGAAAGAGGAGTCAAAATGAATGCTCAGTGATAAATCTGGAAATCAGGAAAGTTAAAACTCCTTTCACGATATAGGAGATTTAGGCAAATAAAATCCACCTGTTTGCACTTCACACAAAACCCTTAATAAGCTTGATAAACAGATTAAGAGAGAATCCTTTTAAATGATTTTTTTAATGTATAAAATGTATACATTTTTCCTGTCTTGCTCCCAACAACTCTGGCTGATTTATCATTTAAAAGTAAAAATTACAAAAGAAAAAAGGAATCATGAACAGATATAAAAACAATGTATAACCACAAATCCCATACAGCAGGAGCTCCATCTTTCCCTTGTCCCAAAGACTGGGAGAAAAGCCATGCCTTTATTAACTTCCTGAACATCATCAGAGCAGGAGCCATGCAGTTTACATTCAGTTTTACAATAGTTATATTTCTCCATAAACTCATTTGAATTTTATTTGTGTGTTTACTTCAGTATTAATCCAAGATAAACAGTTTTAAATATTTACTCTATAAATAAATATGTTTTCTTAGGGTAATTATTCCAAAGTAGGAATTCAAATATGAAGCAAAGTCCCATTTTAAAAAACATTTCCATAAATATATTACAAGCTATGCAAATGTACGACTTATTCCAATTAATTGAGCAACCTGATAATTTACAAAAAAATGTTGTACTATATCAAATAAAATTTGTTACACAACATTAATTGTTTTCAGGGTAATTCATTTGGATCTCTCTAGTCCATCAAGTGGTCATCCAGAGCTTTCCAGTCTCAATATGATAAGGACTCATCCCATTTTTAAGATTTATTTCATTCTGCCTTCTCCTTCATTAAGCTATAAAACGTTTGACTGCTGCGACTTTCAGTTTTAAAGTACTAAATAATAACTATTAGCAGAGGCAACCCAAAGCATTTGGCTGACTAAAACTAAGAATGCATAATACAGTAATCCAGTGGTCCCCAACCTTTCTGCCTTGGTGGCCTGGTGGGAGGAAGAGAAGATGGTTCTGCACATACACACATGCACAGCTCCATTTTCATGACCCTGCATTCAGAGCTTCACACGTGAGTGTGAGTATCCACCACTGGAACAAGTGGAGCTGCATGTGCGCTTGCATGCTTGCCCACCACTTGTGCATCCTTTTTTCCAAATGGGCTGTAACCCACTAGTGGGCTGTGGCCCAGGGTTTGGGAAACACCTGCAGCAATCAACCAGAATGATCACTGTTCTCCTGAGGATAGAAGACAGAAGATAGTCAAGATAGTTCAAGTCAGATAGAGTTCAGTTCTTTGCTACTATTCACAATTTGCCACATGAAGATATTGTTCACTCTGCCTAATGATTTGGGCTGACCCAGCTAATTAATTTGTGGTCTACTTTATCAAATGTCTTATTGAAGTCCTTATATATTATATCAACTGCTAATTTTGTCACACTGTCAAAGAATGCAGTAAGATTTGTCTGGCATGATCTGTTTTTGATAAGCCCATGTTGACCTTTGGTTATGACTTTGGTTGCCTCTATTATGACTTATCTCCCGTATCCTTCTCTCTCCCCAACACCTTCCCCACTTACCTATCTTACCCTTCTCTCTTCCCCCCCCACCATCCATACAATATGTCCCCTTTGATTCAATACCACCAGGAAAGCGCAGGTATGCTTCCCATCTGCACATTCCAATCTTTCTGCTCACCCAACATGGGTAAATTCTAATCATGCTTTCCTCCCCACTACTTGATTGGTCCCTATAGCCACCCTAAGTTGGGAGATTGGCAATTTGGAGAAGAACTCAGGCTAGTCTCCTACCCTATCACAACCCTATTTTTTTCTTTTTGGAGGGACAAATTCTTGCAGTTTTCTTATCAAGATTTTGAAAGTGCCTTGCCGTTGCTTACTTTCTAGGGCTGAAAGAAAATGACTGACCCAAGGTCACTCAGCTGGTTTTGTGTCGAAAGCAGGATTCATCTGTTCCCTGTTTCTAGCTTAACCATTACACCATACTAGCTCTCTATTACAAACGATACAGGAGTAGGTAATTATAGAAGACCTATTAGTAGGTAATTGCAGGAGAGTAATTAATGAATTTTTGGAAAATATGCTCTGTTAAAATGCCACCAATTAATGTTCAGATACAGTAAAGTATCTCACTAATCCATTATTTGGAGCAATTGCATAAATCCAGTCTGCAGATACTAAAAAAAAAAGACTGATTTTGCTTGTGGATGGTAGAATTATTCTTTCAGGAGAAAGAAATACTGTGGGGGTTGACTCATACTGAGCTTCAGTGTGATGAATGAGGGAGCTTCTACTGTATCTATGGATTTATGATGCAATAAGTTGCAGGCAGGAAAAATGGCTTTAACATGGACATATTATAGCATTCAGTTAAAAAAGCAAAGTAATGTACAGGTATTCCTTGATCTATAATCACAATTGGAATCAAAACCTCTGTTGCTAAGCAATGTGGTTGTCAGGTAAGTTGCACCAATTTTACAACCTTTTTTGCCACAGTTATCTAATTCATCATGGTTGTTAAGTGAATAACATGATTGTTAAATGAACCAGGCTTTTCCCATTGACTTTGGATGTTAGAAGCCACAGGACAAGGTCATAAGTGGTGATCACATGACCATGGGATGCTGCAACTATTATAAATGCATACCAGTTGCCAAGTATGGAAATTTTTATCACATGACTATGATTATGTACTTCATCGTAAAATGATACAAATTGAAGCATTTCTCAAGGAGGTTATTTAAATCCTTGTTGTAATAAACAACAGGTTTTTTTTAAAAAAAATAAAGCAACTAATACATTTTAAGAATTTTCTAGGGTAGTTCTTGAACCTTCTTTCCTGCTGCAATAGGAGCCTATTCTCAGAGAAAGTTAACTCCAGATGTTGCTGGTGAAGGGACAATTAATAGAGGCTTGGAATTCATTCATTACATCCCCATCAATGTAACATTTGATTAACGACCACTTCCTTCTGAAATAGCACTTGACAGAGAAAGTCTCAGGGTAATGCTGAGATTTGTTAAGTACCTATTGTTAAAGATCTCTGCAGTAATAAAACAATCAGTCCTACTTACCTACTCATACTTGACATTACTTAACTACTCAGCTGTCTCCATGAAAGTAGTAGAAAAGATTCAGAGATAGTGGAACAAGGCAGATGAGGTTATATGACTCATTGAGTATTCTTTGTCTTACAATTCTGGTACTAGAATATGAGTAAACTCAATTTGTTTTACCATTTTTTTTTGTAAAGTTGAGTATTATTTTTTCTGGGAAAATTTAGTTAATAGTTTTCTGAAAAAAGTATTGAAGCTTCTTCTGTAATCTTTCATATTTTATATATTCTTTTTTTATTATCCAATTTATAGAAACTAATTCACTATGGTCCCAAAACAATCAATCTGTAAACACTTCAGAAATATTTGTTTCTAGAAGTTAATGTGGATTTGTTAAAAAGACATGTCTTGAAGAACAATATTATGTTTTCAGAAGGTAACAACTTTGCTTGATTATGAGAATATTATGGTTATAACATATTAACAAAGCTTTTTACACCATACATCACACTAGCCTCATTAGCAAACAGATTATTAATAAATCTAAAATTGAGTTGAAATCCACACTTAAAGTATATTCCTCAGTGGTTTCTCAATGTATTTCAAGGAGACACGAAGTGGGACACTCACTTTAATTTTTTTTATTAACAACTTGGGCAAAAAGCTAATGGTCTAGAAGAAGAAACAAAGCACAAAATGATCTTGAGAGTTTGGTGAAGTGGATGGAAAATAACAAAATGAAATTTAGACACTTGGCAATAGTTGTGAAAAAAATCTTGAATTGTAATTAATCAGACACTGAATATGAGCCAGTAGTGTGATATGGCTGCACAAAAAGGCAAATAGAATAATAGGCTAAATTAATAGAAGTAAGTTCCCAAATGATGAAACACAACATTTCTATTCTGTTCCACATTAATAAGATTCCACTGAAGCACTATGCCCAGTTCAGAATAACACAGATCAGCTAGACCAGCTAAATCAGATCCAAAGTAGCATAACAAAGTTTAAAATATATGTGAAAATGAACACTAAATTTCATAAGGATAGGTTGAGCAGATGGATATACATTTAGTCTTGAGATGGTATTAAAGCAAGATGCTAGCATTCTTCAAATACTTGAAGAAATGTCAACAAATGTATTTGACTTTCTCTGGCATCTCAAACAGCAATGATTATACATTAAAAGGAGTTTAAAAGTGGAGCCAATTACCTAGATAAGGAATTGGTTTTCCTTTGATCAATGTGAATAGACATCCATTGGGACATCCATTGAGAATAAACTGGATTCCTATACAGAGCAAGGTTGTTAAATGTGATGCCCTAAACAACCTTTTAGTTTTATATTACTAACAGAATCTGATCTGCATGTAAAGAGGTTTTTAGGACTATGATATAAAAGTTCAGTAGATTCAGTAGACAGAACTGTAGAGGTCAATACTGTAATTAAACATTATGATATTTCTTTGGGAACTCTTAAGATTAATTTGAAGTTTTATAATCCTGCAATAATTTCTAAATTAAATTTGTTATTAGAAACATGTATGCCAATGGTCAGATAGTATCATCAACACAGTGGGCATGGATTTGGGCAGACTCCAGCAGACAGTGGAGGATGGTGTGTGTATGTGTGTGTGTGTGTGTGTGTGTGTGTGTGTGTGCCTGGCATGCTATGGTCCATGGGTCAAGTCATGAAGAGTCAGGCATGATTTAGCAACTGAACAAGAATAACATGTATGTCAAAATGATATTAACGATACTAATAAAACTCTACTAAAATGAGCAAAAGTAATTGACCTACAGAGCCTGAGTTCAGTTTTCAGAAACATCTGGTCAACAAACATGTCTCCTGGCTTCAGCATAAACAAAGGTAAATTGCTTTACTGTTTGGAATGTGCTTGGCATTTTCAGAAAATAAGATGCAGTGAATTGAGCTGGGGAATGGAAAAACATTTAAAGCAAAGATTGCTAGGCATCAAGGGATCTGGAAGAAGAATGAATTGCTGCAAGGTAAGATCCTCCGTTGTTAAAAGTTGTACTTGAGTTCCACGTACTTCAGAGATTTCTCACCTAAATCTCACAGGGCTCCTTTAGATTTGATGACAAATACTTTAGAAGCTTCAAACAAGAATTATAACTTTCTTTCTATGGACCTGCTCATGTTGTAGAGATTTATAGCCCGCAAGGGAGAGGCTGCTGAATGGAAGAGTTTTTTTTCCTTCAGATAAGGCAGAAGAGTTATAGTAAAGAACTCATCATATATATGAAATAATAAGAGTAAGTTTAATTACAGACAATTTTAGCTTAAGCAGCCTTAAGATACAGAGAAGAAAACACAGTGGAAATAGAAGCCTGATGAAGTCAAATAGCATAAACTCTTCAGGCTGCATTTCAATAAAATACTGCAAATATAAAAGTTAAATCAATAGGGCATTGTGGATTGATTTGTTTTTAATAATAATAATATTTTTCTAAAAACATTTGCTTAAGGCAATTGCAGAATAAATCACAAATAGAACACAGAATAGACCCTAGTATGTCATACTCTACTTTGCTTGCCAGATAAAGAAAGGCAGTGTGGGAATTTGTAGTCCAATCTGGAAAGTGAATTTCACAGAAGAAGAGAAATCCCAAAGCTTCACCTTCCAAATGTTCAATTCCCTAAATATCCAGAGTATTAAAGTCTCAATATCTTTGAAGGGCATCTGATTAAAGAAGATTGTGTTGTGGGTAATTTCCAGTTTAACTTTGATCCATCATGGTCTCCATATCCACATCAGAGCAAGCATATATGCCACTCACTTGAACTAACAAAAATGTTCATTTATTTGTTATTACCAAACAACAAAAAAAGTTAACTGGCAAAATAGCACTAAAAAATAAATAGTCAAAAAACAGGGGTGACCAGGAATAGAGTCAGGGTTAGGGAGATTGAGTGATTCAACTCAGCATTTTAGAATAGCTTTCTATGTTGTGATGTACATTTGCCTAGCATTTCTGATGTTGGGGAAAAAAACAAATTCAGGATAAGGGAAAGGGACCTTTCAGTGCCTCACCCCACCCCCTAAAAATAAAACTCAGAAAAGGATTACAAATCCCTCAAGCTGTCCTCTGTCCCAAAGCTGTGCTTTGTGATAAAAATAAACAACAAAATGAGTTCATTTTGTAAAATATGTAAATCTCAGAGAGAAGAAAATGAACATCTCATGTAGGTTGGCCTTTGTGAGATGAGATATTGCTGGTAGAGCTGTAGGTATTGATCTCAAGGAGTCTTTTTGATATTAATAACTGGCAAGCAAGTTACAGCATCCAGCTTCAGGTCAGACATTTGCTGGGTTACTGATGTGAAAATGTGTTATGAAAACAAAGGATTTCAAATGGTAAAAGCAAATAGATAAGGCCAGTTGTTTATAAGGTTCCCAAATAACAAAATGATGAGATATTTGAGTTCAAGGGCCAGTAGATATATTTTGAAAGATTTTTTTAAAAGTTTTTACAGAACCATGCTATTTTATTTTTCTGCTTTTATTTTATTTATTTTTTTGTACCTTTGAATCCATTTTGACTCTTGGGGACTGCCTGGGCACGTCCCTGCATTTTTTGGGGCAAGATTTTCAGAAGTCATTTGCTGTTACTTCCTAGGGCTGAAAAGGAGTTGTTCTGGATTGGTTCATTTGTATTTAAAATACTTACTCTTCATTGGCCGTGATTCCGGCGGGAAAGCCTTGCCCTGTCATTGGCTGGGTGAAGCGCAGGAAGCCTTTAAAAGAGAGGCTGCCTGCGCTCGCCGGTGTGTCCGTTCTGAAATAAAAGATAGAGCTGAAATTACTAAGAGTACGTGCCTCGTTATTGCCGCCGCTAAAACACTGGCGACGAAGGTGGGATCGAGACAGCACTTTTAGCAAGTACGATAGCGGCGGAGATCGAATGGCACCATGTCTGGAAACAACACCCCGCCAGAGAAATTCAATCCGGCAAAAGAGGAATGGCAGACCTACGTGGACCGATTCCTCATGTTCCTGGAGAGCAGCGACCTGAACGGCGTCTCCGATCATCGAAAGAGAGCGGTTTTCCTGACCCATTGCGGCCAAGCTGTATTCCGAATGGCGAAAGCGCTTGCATCTCCGATCGACGTAAAAACCTTAACCTGGCCCAAACTGGAAAAGATCCTACGAGACCACTATGCTCCTACAGTCTCCTGCCTAATTAAGCGCCATGAGTTTTACCTCCGGAATCAGAAGGAAGGTGAATCCATAGCCGACTTCGTGGCAATCTTAAGAGACATCGGGGGTGAGTGCGAATTCTCGGATTTCAACGAAGCCCTAAGAGACCGGATCGTACTAGGGCTGAGAGATCCAATACTACAGAGCAGACTGTTAAATCGCCCAAAAATAACAGTCAAGGAGGCTATAGAAGAAGCCACCGCAGCCGAAGCCACCCAGAAATCAGCAGCGAGAATGAAAAAAATTAACCAAGCTGCAAACCACAACACCAGAGAACTACCAAAACCAGAGGGAGAACGAGAGAAGACCACGACACACCATGAGGATCTGGAGACTGAGACCAGTAGTGAAGAAGACGATGTATGCCACCTGAAGACAGGTAGAGGGAGAAAAGAGCGGGCAAACAGAAAATTCGACTTTGAGTGCAACCGCTGCGGGGGAAATCACCCCAGATCTGAGTGTCGTTTCATCGATGCGATCTGCAGAAAATGTGAGAGAAAAGGGCACATCGCGAAGGTATGCAGAGCCAGATCCAATTATAGCCCAAGGCGAAGAGGAAGCCCTCCCCCAAGAGAGAGAGAAAGAGCGAAAGAGAAAAAAATGAGTAGCCATTGGAGCCAAGAAGGAAGACAGGGAAGATACAAAGAATCAACTTACCGCAAAGAAGAAACACACCAAACAGTCATAATTGGACACTCAAATACAAAGAATGTAAGAAAAGTCCACATTCAAGTAAAAATTGAAGGACAAGACTGTAAAATGGAAGTGGACTCGGGATCATTTCTCTCTATGGTATCGTGGGACACTATCAAAGACTTAATTCCAGACATCCAACAGGAAGAGCTTGAAGTACAAAACTTAACCCTTAAAGA
>CM042838.1:128018944-128067866 GCA_023653725.1 Bungarus multicinctus | reverse complement strand
CTATCAAAGTAATAAAATTCCTGTTGTGGGCGTTGGACATTTTCAGGTAACCTTCAAAGATCGCACCGAAATTTTACCCCTCACAATTGTTGACCGAAACAGACCAAGCCTTTTAGGATTGGAATGGTTCGACCGGCTTGGAATTGGGATGACCGGTATCAACCACGTCGCAGATGCAGACTGGGAAGCAGACCTCATTCAAGAATTCCAGGACCTATTCAGCGGCGAACTAGGCAAGTACCGGGGTAACCCGATATCTTTTAACCTAGACCCTAAGGTAGCTCCAATTAGACTAAAGGCAAGGCGCGTTCCTTTTGCCTTAAAACCTAAAATAGAGGAACAACTAGACAAATTAATTAAGCAAGGAGTCCTCGAACCAGTGGACCATGCCAGGTGGGAGACCCCCATAGTGACCCCTATCAAAGCGGATGGGTCGATTCGTATCTGTGGGGACTATAAGGCAACCCTTAATCATGCGTTGCAACGAAGTGCATATCCCGTTCCGGTTGTGCAACACTTGTTACATTTTATCAAAGGCGGAAAGATCTTCGCTAAACTCGATTTGGCTCAGGCATACCAACAACTACCTGTAGACGAAAAAACAGCGGAAGCCCAAACGATTGTCACACACAGGGTGCATTTAAATGTAACCGCCTCCAATTCGGCGTTAGCGTGGCTCCAGGCATTTTTCAGAGCTTAATGGAACGTCTCCTTCAGGGAATACCGGGAGTCATTCCATACTTTGATGATGTCCTGATCGCAGCTAAAGACAAAGCGCAACTGCGAGACCGACTAAGAAAAGTGCTCACCAAATTCGCTGAAACAGGTCTCAAAGTTAAAAAAGAAAAATGCACACTAATAACTGAGAAAATCGAATTTCTGGGATACCTAATTGATGGCAATGGCATCCACCCGACAGAAGGAAAAATCCTGTGCAATCAAAGACGCCCCCATTCCGACTAACAAAGGAGATCTACAAGCTTTTCTGGGATTAATAAATTTTTACCATGTTTTTCTGCCGCAGAAAGCAACGGTGACGGAACCCTTACATAGACTCCTGGACAAAGACACGGTTTGGAAGTGGGGCAGTCGGGAAGAAACAGCGTTTAACAAAATTAAAAACCTCATTACTTCAGCAAAGGTACTCATACAATACAATGAGACTTTACCATTGATATTAACTTGTGATGCATCACCTTTTGGGATCGGAGCCGTTCTAAGCCATCTTTTACCTAATGGCAGAGAAGCCCCGATTGCGTTTTATTCAAAGACATTGTCTAAAACCCAACGAAATTACAGTCAAATAGACAAGGAAGCACTAGCCATTGTATCAGGTATTAAAAGGTTCCATGAGTACCTCTATGGCCGAATGTTTTCTGTAATTACCGACCATAAACCTTTACTAGGAATTCTGGCTGGAAACAAAGCGACGCCTAACATTTTATCACCCAGAATGACGAGATGGTCAGAATTCCTCGCTGCATACAACTATACATTAGCCTACCGCCCCGGTCCATCCATCATGCATGCCGATGCTCTGAGTCGTTGCCCATTGCCGGACAGTGACCCTGACCCGAACCCCAGCACATCCACACTACTAATTGAAACCCTGACCGACCTCCCGATGACAGCAGCAGACATCGCTCACGAAATCGCCAACGATCATCTACTGCACAAAGTGAGTGGGTGGATTACAAAGGGATGGCCAGAAACTGAACTACAAGACTCGTATAAACCCTTTAAACAGAGACAAACGGAACTTTCCGTACTAAAGGGTTGTGTACTTTGGGGGGACCGGGTGGTTATTCCACTAAGGCTGAGGGATCCGATTCTGCGATTATTGCATGAAGGTCACCCTGGAGTTGTTAAAATGAAAAGTTTGGCTAGAAGCTACGTTTGGTGGCCGGGGTTGGACAAGGACGTTGTGGAATGGGTTACGGGTTGCCAGCCATGCCAGACATCCCGACCCTCACCCCCGAAAGCACCGGTCACTGAGTGGGAGCTACCCAGGGGCCCATGGTCTAGAGTCCATATAGATTTCGCGGGTCCGACAAAAGGTTATACATTTTTAATTCTGGTAGACGCTTACTCAAACTGGCTAGAAGTAAGCCTAATGCAATCTACTTCTTCGGAAGCTGTCATTCGACAACTCAGAAAATGGTTTGCCACACACGGATTGCCAGACGTCCTAGTCTCAGACAACGGCCCTCAATTCACTGCTACAGAATTTGAGGGCTATTTAGCTAGCTCGGGCATACGCCATGCCCTAACCGCGCCGGCACACCCGGCAGCGAATGGACGAGCCGAACGCATGGTTCGGTTCACCAAAGAAACACTCCACAAGTTAGGCCACAGCCCTATACAAGCACGCATCGACAAACTACTATTTATACAACATACCACACCTAGCAGCACTACAAACAAAACCCCAGCTGAACTACTTATGGGGAGGAAATTACGCTCCCCTTTGGATTACACCCTACATACTCCACAGACAAACCACTAGACTCTTCCAGCAAGCTCCGAACATTTCAAATCGGAGACTTAGTCTATGCAAAAAACTTGGTTGGACATCCATTATGGGTACCAGCTACCATCACACAAATCACCGGCCCACGATCATACCGACTTACCCCTTCTGATAATAAAAGCTGGAAGCGGCATATCGATCAACTTAGATCCCGCACCCTTACAAGACCTTGCGACCCCCCTGGGGGGGAAGGGGATCAACCACCACACAATCAAGAAACAACAGACCCACACCCAACCAACAATCAACAAGCAGCAGACCCACAAACAAACAATGACACCCTAACTTCCACACACACACCCTCAACACTAGCTCCGGTCGATTTGCGCAGCTACGTACCTGAGCCAGGGGAACCTCCAGACGAAACAGCAGACACGTTCAACGATAATCCAAGCCAGAGAGGGAGCGGCCTAGCCATCTCAACCAGTCGAGCTAGGCCCGCTAGGAGTGACTCGGCCGGCTCGACCTTCCAGAAGTTTCCCAGGTCAGAGGCAGGAGGACCAACAGGTCCACCCGCTCCAACAGTCAGCAACGAAATGACTGAGCCGCGCAGGTCCAGTCGGACCCACAGGGGCCCCGCCTATCTACGTGATTACGTAACATAGGCGGAGCTCCTGATTGGTCGGACTGGACCAAGAGGGGAGGGGTGTTCTGGATTGGTTCATTTGTATTTAAAATACTTACTCTTCATTGGCCGTGATTCCAGCGGGAAAGCCTTGCCCTGTCATTGGCTGGGTGAAGTGCAGGAAGCCTTTAAAAGAGAGGCTGCCTGCGCTCGCCGGTGTGTCCGTTCTGAAATAAAAGATAGAGCTGAAATTACTAAGAGTACGTGCCTCGTTATTGCCACCGCTAAAACAGGAGTGATTGGCCCAAGGACATTCAGATGGCTTTCTGACTTAAGACAGGACTAAAACTCAAGCTCTTTTAGTTTCTAGCCTAAGGCCTTAACCACTACATGAAACTAGATCATAGTTCAGGAAGCAAATTGTTCCTTATTACTCCATAATGTGAAAAAAATAACAAAACATTGCAAAAAACTCTTTGCAATAGCATTTGATATATAATTTGTAAATAGATATGTTGCCTAATATTGCAAATGTAAAAAAGAACTGTAACAGGCAAGGGGAGGATAAGAGGAGTAGAATAGAATCCCTAAAGAGAACACAATTTCACCTGTGGCACGTTTTGCAACACTCAGCCATATTCCAAATGCATATGCATGTTGAAACACAACTCACAACAATCTCAGCAATTATCTACCCATGGGTGATGAAAGTTTCAGGGAAGATGTACATTTTCTGCAATTAGCCACTCAACACTTCCTGAATTCACAAATGGATTATACTGTCCCCCTGTGTTTTCCAGCCTCAGTACAGAACTACTGTTTTCTGATCTGAATTGCTTTAAGCCCTGCTGTCAGTCCAACAAAGTAATTCAAATGAAGATACCAATGCCATGTCGGTCAGGACTTTTATTGAAACAACTAAAGTAACAGACAAGTCTTACAAGTCTGAATGTGCTTCTCCATCCCTCATTCCCTCCATTTATCTTGTGAACTAGGGAGAGGCTTGTCTGAGTTGTTTGTGGAAGTTACTTTCTTATCTTGGATTCATTTCAAACCTCTTTTATTTGACCATTGCCCAGGTTCTGTTCCTCCTATTCTTAAGTGTCATTTCCTGTACACTCTATACAGTGCCAGGACTGTCAAACTGGTGGCCCATGGGCTGGATCCGTCACACACAGGCCACATCCACCCCAGTTCTGCAAAGGGAAAATGTCATGTGGCACCATGGGTTTGACATCTGTGCTCTACACCTTCAGAGTTGATGGTCGCCAGTGCTTCAATCCCTTCTGATAGTAATCTGAATTCTAATTGGTTATAGTATCTGGGATCCTCCCCTTCTGCCCTCTTCCAGTATCTGCTCTGGACATGCTGGAATAATAGTTGCTATATTCTTCTCAGTTGATCTAATATTGGGTTCTTAATTAAATCGACTTTAGAAGCTGATGCTTGATTCAATCCTTATATGCCCCACTGGCCCTCTTTTGGTTCCTCACTTCTTCATTGGGTAAAACATGATCCTCTTGTCTATGGAGATTCTCAGTCATCCAAGACGTGGTTGTTCCAAAAGTGCTTTTTCAAGAGGCAACTGGACTTTCTGGTTTTTCTTTGAAGACATTTCACTTCTCATTTAAGAAGCTTCTTCACAGAAAACCAGAAAGTCCAGTTGTGTCTTGAAAAAGCACTTTGGGACATGATGCACTTGCTTTCCTACTATCTTCCCACAATACTGCAAAGTTTCACTTTCTTTTCCTCTATTTTAAAAATGCAATATAGGAATATTGGCTATTTGGTTTCTATGAATCAATTCTTCCTTGTTGCAAAGTTTCCATGAACCTTCAGAAAGATAGCAACCAGGAAAACAGCTGGTTTTTCCTGTTGCTTTGATTATTGTAACATCAGAGCAACACTGGGGGGGGAGGGGGAGGCAGAGGAGAAGGTCTGCTTAGTGTCAAAGGAGTTAATATGGGATGTGAATTCCTGGGTATCCATATATGCAAGCATCTGGAAAAACAAAGGAAAGGCCAAGAGACTAGTGCAAAAGGAACAATTTTTTATATCAAGCTCTGAAGAAGAATCTTGGTTGGGTTGGAGAAACAAGCGAGTTAATGTAGTTGGTGATTTCTATCTGTCATAGTCAAACTGAATTTGGGCAAAGTTTGAGGTGAGTCTCTTTTGTTCTGAAATTCAGTGTCTAAAACCCATTTATCATTCTCCTAATGTGTGTAAACTCACTGGAGAATCAAGACATGGATCGTGTAATTGGGTTTTTTTTAATGTATTGTTTGAAACTAGGAAGGAATATATTAGACAAAAGATATAGAATCAATCAACTGGAAAATAATGGCATTTAAGCCAGTTTTTAAAGATTAATGTCCATGCTGTAACCTTGATCCCTCAACTGGATATGTTCTAGCCTCAGAATTACATTAGATATGTGGTTTGGAACTTGGAACACTGCTCTTATAAAATGGGTTTGGAAGTAAATGAAAAATTATTCTGAGTCATTATTAACATTCATTATTGGGACTACAATTCCAATTATTTTTCCAGTTTCTGCAGTTATTATGAGATACTAAAACGATTCTCTAAGGTCAAAGAATTAGAAATATTCCTATGGGAGCTAACCATTGTTTCTAATAAAAGCCTACTTTAAAAAAAGTCTTTTTTTCTGCTGTTTCCCAAATGTCAGATAAAAACAACAATAAAGAAAATGACACAAGATTTAAAAAAAGACAAAATCCCCAAAGGGAATAGAAAAGGTATAAAGGAGAACTAACTTTAATATCCTAGTGAAGCCAGATTTATTTTACTCTTGCTGTTGCATGAATAAAACTGATGCATTTTCCCCAATGGCCTTTGATTTATCTTGCCAAGGGCTTTCCCTCACTGCCACAATTCCAGGTCAAATATCAGTGGGAGCAAACAATTATTCTGTCATCTCTTGGATGACGCAAACTGCTCTTTATTGAGCCAACAGATAGTTGTGGTTTTTCTTATTAGGCAATTGCAGTCTTTCTGCAAGTCTCCAATGCCCTTTGTTCCTTTGACTGGCAGCAGCTTTTAGCTGCCCCCTCCCCCTCAATCCTGAGCACTGTGTGGTAGAAAACATGGGCTACCAATTGGTCTTACAAGCACTATTGGCAATGTGCTTTAACTGGAGACAAAATACATTGGCCTCTCACAGAAAAGAAAATAGTGGAGAAACAGAATGGTGTATTTAAAAGGAGACATAGAGAGAACAGTGAACAGGACTGCTAATTTTGAGGTTTCTTGGGATAATCTTGGGCTACTCCTTCCTTTGTCTTTTTATGAAATGAGACTAACCTTAAAATTGTTTTTTTTTTCCTTTATGAATTAAAACTAGACTTTAAAAAAACCTCAGTTTGGAACAAAAATGGGTCATTTACCTAAAAACTAACATCAGCAGATGGTAGCAGAGATTCCCATGTACTTTTTGACTAACAGAAACAATGTAAAAGAGCACAAGCAAATATACTTTGATGAACATATATTGATTTCATTCCCAAAAGATAAATTCAGAGAGTAGAAAAATGTGTTCCTTGCAACGTTCTGTGGAGGATGTATTTTTAATTTTTAGGTGATTTGAAATAAATCATAAGAATACTACCAAATTACAGAAGGAAAAGCTTGGGGGTACTTATACTAGATGTCATCAAGTAACAAAAGGAATTGGTACTTGCCTACCCCTTCCAATTACACTGATGTATACAGTATTTCTGAGAATACTATGATGTATTCTCAGAAATATACATCAAGTGTCAAGCAGGCTTTTGCAATTTTTAATTGATTTATCTCATTAAAATGAAAGAGCAAAAGACCCATCCTTCCATTCCATTCAAGCTCTGATTACCTCACTGACTGTCAAATGTAAATGTGTCTTCCTTGCCATGCTTTGTGTGAAATACAGTACTTTTCTATCTTTTGTTAGATATATATTTCAATCATTATATTTCCCATCTTCCTATATAAAAGCAAGTCAGATCACTTTGGTTCGCCTTTCTTTATGGTAGCCTGTAACATCACAACTATGCATGTTGGGTATGTCATTTCTGATAGGCAACAGCCTCCATGTTTAATTTAGAGTCTATGATGATTTGCTGGCATCCTAGTTTGGGATGATGGATAAATAGAGCAACATTTAAAAGGCCATTTTTCTCTTACCTTTGCCCTAAAATATTATGAGCTGAAGTTCAGAAGAGCAAAAGCTTATTCCCTTCTGTCTGACTCCCATTCCATTAACCAGTTTCTTGTCACAGCATCACCTAGCAACCATAGTTGAAACCCATGTCCCTTTTTCCTTTCCTTTTTAATTGTGCCCTAGCAATATGCTTCCAGTTTTCATACTAAAAATAAAGTTTCCACCTGAGAGTTATAATGACTTCTGGTTTTTTTATTTTTGATTTAGTGCCCCGTGATCCTATACAGTTTGCAGGTGATTTTATATCAGCACAGATGAGTTCTGCATTTTCTTCTAGCATGGCCCAGAACAAGAGAGAAACCACTGAAATAACATAAATCAGAGTTTATTTCTTCATTGGGATTTTCATTCACTCTCCTTCTCCATCCCAGAAGCATTTCTGATACTTATTTTTGAGACAGCATCTAAACACACTTGTCAAATGAATAGTGTGAGGTTAGCAGAGGCATTGAGCCCTGGGGCAAGAAAGTTTCATAGCTAAAATATTGTTTCCTTTAGCTAAATATTACTTTCTACCGCATTTCACCTTTGGGAGAAAACTGAAGCCCAGAAAATTTCCAATCATGCAGTATAGGTCAGGACATACATAGAAGTATGTGAAGCACTGAGGCCTACAATTTCCCTTGTACATGACATGCTAAATCTTTAATTCTAGATTAAAGATTCTTGCTAAATTCCTGGTAGGCAACTTTGTCCAAGTTTGCAGCAATCCAACCAGTACACAGGTAAATAATTCAGCAGAATTCATTTATAGAAGAAACTTGTTTATATACAATAATATAAAACATGATGCATGTATACAATACCCATGCAGCTTTTGCAATGTGGTAGCATGTACAAGAAGCAGAAGCTAGAACCACCAGAACTCACAGGAGCTCTATATTTATATAGACCAGTTACCCTAAGCCACACCCAGGCTCTGAGCCGTCTGACATGGCTCACAACAGGTGCTGTTTCTTAGTCACCAAACAGTTCCCATTGGCTGACTTGTTGCTATGGCTATCCAACTCATAATTTCTTATACACTGACAAATTGGCAGTCCATATCTTTCCAAATATCAACTTACTTGGATTGCTGTGGAAATTTGAAATTTAATTAATGTTGAAGGATATTGGGTATCGACTGAGCAGATTAAAAGCCATTGGATCAGGAATGGAATTTCCAGTTCCTCATATACAGATTTTTGTTTCAACTATTGTTATCACAATAAGATTGGAAACTCAGTTACAAATCTCCAAGTGAAGAAGACAATGGGACATACAATAATAATGGATATTCTGTAACTCTGTGGCAATTAAACAAAAGGATATTTCCTCATCATAAGTAAGCAGGTGGGATTGCAATAAATGCTTCCTAATTTATGGTTCATCAACTATTAGAGAAGTATTCAGCCTGCTAACAAGGAATATTGGCTTATTTTTCTCATATTTTCTACTGTGTTTTCATTTCAACAAATAGGGATAGGCTAATAGAATATAAGTCTTACAAACAGACTATCTAGGTAAAGCAGTTTTATTTATTTATTTGTCAATTACTTACAAGATAATAGGTATAAGTAAAAACAGTTATGAATACATGGATACATATAAGAAAAATTTATATATATATATATGTTTTCGGAGATTTTCACGGTTATTTGTATATGGATCTTTGGTTCTTCGGGTTTTCTCCCGCATAGAATTGGAAATATCTAGGCGACGTTTCAATGAAGTCTCATTCATCATCTTCAGGCTTGTGTCTTCGGCCTTGTGCTTCTCAGAGTGATGTGAGCTTGCAGCTGCTTCTTCCTTTTAACTACTAGTGGGGGTGTGACTTGATTGGGTGGGGGCTTGGCTGTGTTCTGATTGGGTGGGGGGGTGTTCTCATTGGTTGGGGGTTTGGCTGTGTTCTGATTGGTTGGGGGGTTGGCGGTGTTCTGATTGGCTGGGGATGTGTTCTGTTCTGGTGGGGGTTTGGTTGTACTCCAGTTAGTCTCAGTTGCTGGGGGATTTGAGCTGGTGAGCTGTGATCCTATTGTTTGGCTTCGCGTTCGTGGTCGTGCCACATCTTCATGGTGGGCATCAGTTCCCTTCATGTATGGGTTGGGGGGTTTGAAGCAGGTAGTGATGCAGCTGTGGTATGGCTTCTGGTCCGTGGTTGTGTTTCATCTTCTGTGTGGGTGTGAGTCTGCTTTCTGCGTGGAAGTGTGGTGGTAGTTTCTTGTGTGGCCCTCGTGGGTGTGGGTCTGGTGTCCTTTATGTTAGGTACTCTTTTGTTAATGAGGGCGGATTTCCAAATGGCTGGTAGGCGGGAGGTGTCATCTCGTTTATTCATGCTGTGTGGGTGTTTTTCTATCTCTATGGCTTCTCTGATTATTCTGTTGTTGAAGTGTTCAGTTTTGGCGATAGTTCTGGTATTTTTAAAGCCAATCTTGTGTCCTGTGGCTTTGAGGTGTTGGACTAGGGAAGAGGTCGGTTCTTCTTTTTTGATTGAGTTCTTGTGTTCTTCAATGCGTGCACTTATCCTTCTGTTAATGTTTGTCCAATGTAAACAGCACCTCCTGCCCCACCACATACATTGAAAAAGAGGCTTTTCAAACGCTGTGCTTTTCAGCTTTCCGGGTGGCATAGCTTAAGGTTTTTATACACATGCACGCAGCAAAACGTAGTCACTAAACTGGTAGTAACACTGGTAGTAACGCCGGTTAAATCCCACACATGTGGAAGTCATGAAAGGGTTACACAGGGAATCCTCAATTTACAACCACAAGTGGGACCAGAATTCCTGTTGCTAAGCAAGATGGTTGTTAAGTGAGTTGTGCCCAAGTTAATGACTTTTTTGTTAAATGAATCACTGCAGTTGTTAAGTGAATCATGTGTCATTGAGCAAAACTAGCTTTCCCCATTGGCTTTGCTTGTCAGAAGCCATCTGGGAAGGTTGCAAATGACAATCACATGACATCAAGGTACTACAGCCATTGAAAATACCTGCCAGTTGCTGAGCACTAGAATTTTGATTATATGATGATTATATGATGGTGGAGATGTTGTGATAGTTGTAAATGCAAAAAGCAGTTGTAAGTCACTTTTTTCGGTGCTGTTATAACCTCAAATGGTTGCTAAATGCATAGTTGCAAGTTGAGGAATTCCAGTGTAGGGAAATCAAACCAAGAAGCGATTACATATATTCATTAAAGTGCAGATGAAATTCTGATGTGGTTTTTCCCATGTCTGAATTAAGTTCTTCTGCCATCTGAAAACTCTTTTGCATTCCTATAAAAACACAAGCCAAAGCAAATTCTACTGCACTAATATTTTTTTTTGGGGGGGGGGGATGTTACTGACAAAAATTGTGTCAGAATTGTTCGTTGGCAAAGTATTCTTAAAGGGTAGAAGCAAAAGTTATTATTCTGGGAACATAACTTTCTTGAGAACTTTAAAACTTTCCATTTTGCCAGACTGATCTGGCTGTCCCAGGTGAGATTTAGTGGTTGTATAGCAGTTAATCTTCCAATTTGTAAGTAATTAGTGCAGTTTTAAATGTGCCAGATCAAACAGACCTATTGGAAAGCAGAACAAATGTTGTATATGGAAAAGCACTAAATCATATCTGGAACAACTGAAACATATGGGTATGATTTGGAGAAGAATCAGAAGATTGTAAAATTCTTCAGAGTATTCCATTTCTGGAAAAATATATTTTGCATATTCCTAATCCTGAACTGCTTTATATTAGATTTGCAGAGATCAGAAAATCTGATTTGGGAAAGAGCAAGCCACTAAAAATGCAGATACAGACTGAGTTCCTCACAAAACAATATAATCCAAAATGATGTCAGTGAGAAGAATGAAGTGAGAAGAATGGAGTTCTGTTTTCCCATAATGTACCATGAGAATAACATACTATACATGATTTTTTTTACAGAAGAGATTTACAGAAGAACGAGAAAAGGGCTAGTCTGCCAAAATTAGTTGAAATTGAATATTATCATTCCAGATAATATTTACTGGCTTCATATAGAATGTGATGAAATTTGCAGCACTAATAGCCCCTTCAATAATAATACTAATACTTTGAAATGGACATAATTAAAAGAGAGTTATACAAGAGTAAAAGGTGCACAGTTCTGTCTATCATGCAAGTTAATGCAGATTTATTTAGGTTAATGAAATTTGAACTAATTTATCCTAATCTTCATGTTCCAATGCATCTGTTTTGTTCTCATTTGCCATCCATGTGTTATAGTTCTTCATCAATATTCTTTGTTTTCTTAAAGAAAAGTATTACATTATAGAGGATAAAAATGTTCTATAGGCAGTTGGGATATATTAATATTTTCAGACTTCAAAAATCTAGTTACAACCTCTATTAATTGATAGAATTGCTTGATTAAGATATTTGATACTGAATTTGCATAGACTTCATTTTCTAAAAAGGCAGCCAGCACTTTAAGTGCACTTGGGTATAAGATATTGATGGGAAGTGTACTATGAATTTTAGAAGACTTATTTATCACTTAAACTGATTGCAAATGTAGATCTAATTAGATTTTTGGACTTCAGTCACATCGGGAAGAAAAATGCCATTTTACAGTTGAATGTATTTTTCATCTGTAAGATTTATCCATATACTGTGTGGTTTTCATTTAGTTTTGTAAGCCTTGTTGTCGGTTCTGATAAAGATGTATTTGCTGTTATTAGAACAGAATTTCCTCCCCCTTCTGTTTTTGTAGTTGATTTTAAGCTGCTACTAGTAAGGAAGATATAGCGAAATTCTGAGTTTTCATTTCATGTGCTTCCTCAACACAATTTACATACATTTTGCTCATTTTTCAATGATCCCTTATCAGGGGCATGCTCTGAAAACTTTATTGTAGCTACTTGGTACAGGTAGTCCTCGACTTATGACCACAATTGAGCACAAAATTTCTGTTGTTAAGTGAAACATTTGTTAAATTTTGCCCCGTTTTATGACCTTCCTTGCCACTGTTGTTAAATGAATCACTGCAGTTGATAAGTTAGTAACCTGGTTGTTAAGTGAAACTGATTTCCTCACTGACCTTGCTTGACAGAAGGTTACAAAAGGGAATCACATGACCTTGGGAATGAGACACAGCAATGGTCATAAGTATGAACTAGTTGCCAAGCATCTAAATTTTGATCACATGATCATGGGGATGCTTTTAAAGTTGTAATGGTGAAAAATGGTCATAAGTAATTATTTTGAGTGCCATTGTAATTTTGAACTGTCACTGAATGAAGTAACTCAATGTTGTAAGTCAAGAATTACCTGTATTAAAAGCACTGAATGTAGTTTTACTATTCAAGGAATGAATTATTATATATTTACATTTCATTATAATAGGAATATAGTACATAATGGTGAAAGCCAGTATAGTGCAGCAGTTAAGGTTAGTCCATCAGTTAGGCTAGTCCAGCAAGATATATTCATTGGTGATTTTATGCCAGTTTATTTATTTCAGCCCAGACTAAGAAATGTACAATATAAATGTGATGGATGGATGAATAAATAAACAGAGGAAGAGGTGGAAATACCATAGCAATTATGCTATATAGATTGATAAGGAACCATGAAGAAGAAACCAAGTCATAAAGAATGTATCAAGTATGCACTGCCTTTATTCTTTTGTTATATATCTATAAGTAGAAAATATAATACTAAAATCTGTTTTCCAATTTTCTGGAAGTTGTCTGGGCTTGCAAATAATTGGTGGTGGTTTGGAATTTATTATTTTCAAAGAAGAAGAGGTAGTATTGCTGCTTTTCTTCTTCTTATATATGTATATATCTATATATCATTCAATGTCTGTTCCTATTTCCTGGCCTAAAAAAGCCTATAGGATAAATTTCTATAGGATCTTATCTTACAATTTAATTGGAGTGTGGGAAGTCAGAGAGGCTACAGACAAAAGTGAAAACTTTACGCCAAAAGAAAGGACATCTACAAACCTTGACAAAATCATATTTACAATAATAACAAATTACCTTACATTCCACCTTTGGGAATATTATCAAAAATTTCTTTTTCTTTGGAAAAAGAATTAGAATGAGACAGGTAAAAATGCAGAATAAATATTCAGGGCAGCATTATTTTAGTCCAATTATCATTGTAAGGACAGAATTGGAATGATGATCCAGATATTCACTGTCCCAAAATCAGTGAATATTTACAACAGATTATGGGATTGTGGGGTTTCACTTAGATCAGTCTTGGTCATTCTACCATACAATTTCTTTTCAATTACACTGGGACATAAATATTTTACTGCTCTTTTTTATAGCAGATTTTGTGGCAGTTTGGATCTATAAGGTCCCAATCCTTCACTGAACATTAGAGTGAGTACCACCAGTCTTTCCATTTGCACCTCTAAGTAGTTCAGAAATGGCACTGCCTTAATTAGAGAAAATTCATATGAATTCTTACAGTGCAAGACTCTGAACTGGACACAAATCCCAGAAATTTGGGAATGGAGCTTTAACAGGAGACAAATAAGGAGTAGTATGAATGATGGAAATCATTCATTAATAGTATTTAGATTTAGTAGATTATTCATGGCCAGTAGATTACATATACTTTCTGAACCACCATTTTGCTATTTTCTGAAGCCTATGAATCATGGAATTCTAATTTTAAAAAGCTAACATAAACAAAACAAAACAAAATCTATTTTAGCAGCTTAAAATATGTTCTATCCTGCTCTGTGTCTAGCATCAAATTGATGTGGGCAAGAAGGATTCATACATCATACAATAGTTTTCTGCATTACTACCAAGTCTTGCTAGCTGTTGGATTAAAAGATATAACAGTGACAGGATAGAAACTGACAAACCAGCTTCTTTATCTTGACAATTCCCCTTCCTGTGTTGAAACAACCTAACATTTCTCATACCCCCAAGTCATATTCTAAGCTTCATTTCTTCATGCATGCCACAATTTGTTCTTTATTATATTTCCAATGATCCTATAGCTTGACCTCATCCAAGCCTCTAGACAAAGAATCCTAGTTGTCTAAATTTCCTTTTCTACTGCTTAAGGGTGATGTTCATGACAGAGGATTTTCTTTCACTGTAAATGTTAAGCAGTTTTAAAATTTAGCCTCTCCCCTTCCAACAAAATGGAATGGAGATGTGCTATGGAATACATAAGCAAGTGTTAGCAGCTCTGCCTGGGAGCTTCATTTCTTAACCTTATACAGTACAGTCAACAGTCTGAGAAGTGTGTTATAGTGTGTTGAAGTATGTTATATATATATATATATATATATATATATATATATATATATATATATATATATATATATATATATATATATATAAATGCTATAGGCTTCATTAGGGACTTAAGATTGCTGAACACCTCACCTTTAGCAATGTTGCAGAGACCAGCTTTAAGCCTATCATTATGGCATTAAGAAGACCAAGTAACCAAAAAGGGAAGGCTGCCTTCTTATACCCATAGAATTTTGCCTTTCAGGCTTTTAGTTCCCAGGTGTCCCACTGGTTTTAAAACAGCGAAAAAGCCACAACTGTATCAACATATCCTTTGTAAATTCCAGACCTGTCAAAAAGATGGTACAGAATCTGACATTGGTCTGTGAAATGTGGAGAATGAAATAGAAGCTGGTGGCTGGGGTGTATGACTTCCACTCCCAACCTGTCGAAGTGTTAATGTTGTTAAACTATATTACAGTACTCATAAAAGCTATTAAACTGTGAGTGATCATGTATTACCAGACACAGAGCAGACACAGCATGGTCAGTAGTAACGTAAGCTTTCTCATATCATTTTACTGTAGAGCTCATTGTAATATACTCAAGGGAAGAGCTGCATGAGTAGAGGTGTCAGCTGAATCTTTTAGTCAAATTTCAACTACAATTATTTTTGGCTAATCTATTCCTCGCTATATTATAGCAATATATGCTGCAACTGGATAACATTCTTTTATTTCTGTCCCAAACTACTCTCTTGAGTCATTATTATTAAGTCTAGCTTTTTCTCCAAGAAGCACATTAGACAGGAAGAAAAAGTGTCTTTATGAGTTTGTGTGTGTGTGTATGTGATAATGCAGAGACAAATTTGGAAATTTAAGGAGGATAGAACAGACACAGCTCTATTATAAAGTAAGCTTCAAAAATAAATAAATAAAAGGAAATTTATTTTGGAACAAATATTGTGGCCCTTCAGAAGTGAAACAGTGTTCTGAGACAGAATTTCTAAGGGGTGAGAAGAGAAAAGCTTTTGTCTCCATGTATCATTTAAGACAGCACCCTTTTGAATGAAATCAGCCAATATATTGACCTGAAAGAGAAGTTTGGGAAGGATGAAACTTTAGCTTTTTCAAGCTTCCTCATGACTTTTAGAATATTGAAAATATTCTAATTTTCACTTATGATAAATCAAATATTAGCTATGCGCCAGACCAGTATTTTTTCAAGTAAATAATTTTTTGGGCAATTTTATGATGGCTAGACCAACTCCCAGAATGCCGGCTGAAGAATTCTGAGAGTTGAAGTCCACCCATCTGAAAGTTGCCAATTTTAAAAACACATCACTAAATCAGTGAGGGGCAACCTCAAAAGGTATGGTTCTTGCAATTCTGATGTCAATCTAATAACTGACACTGAACGTTTCCACCTTTTTTCTCATGGCTTTACTTTATTTTACCAGGAAAAAAGTTAAACTAGTAGTTTAAGTTTTTCTTGGAAAAAATTAATACAGGCATACGCTACTTTTTTAAAACATTTTAACCTGCCACCTCAAATAGGGAAAAATGGTCAGGTTTAATTATAAGAAGATTTAAATGGATGCACATCTTAAAATTGTCAAATTAAACACTTTTGAAAAAACACTGCCCTAGACCATGGATCACAAGGGCATGTTATTTTTTTATTCCCCTGCTTCCAATTTCCTTCAAACAACACTGTAATTTATTTGTGCAATTTAATATCCACAAAAAAGCTGTTCTGATAAGAAGGCACTTTGAGCCTTTTAAAGAGAAGTATATTCTCTGTTTTTCAGGGGGAAAAACAATGTTCCAGCTGTCCAACTCAGTTGCTTGAGTTTGGGTTTTTCTTTATGGAGAAACTTTCATTAATGTTCATGATTAGGGTATTAGCCACTTTTTTTTAATGTGGTAGAAGAAAATGGACATTTCTTTAACAGTTGACTCCACAATTTGATTTAGCCTTCATTAAGAAACACATGAACTGAAGCAATCCTGCAATCCTGTTCCCTTGCTTTTTTGCTTCCTAGCTATTTCTTTGTCTCTGTGGATTATCCATTGGGCAATTGCCATTTCTGGGTTAATTAACTGGACTGATTGTTCTTTTGCTTTTGAAACATCCAGCAAAGGGTTAATTTGAAGAACGTTTGTTCTGGATATATAAGTGGAATAAACTGATGAAAGGTAAATGCTCTAGGCATACTTCTGTTCATGTGAGCTTTAGCATGATTAAGATTTTAAAAATGAAAAAGAAAGAAAATGGGTTTTTTTGAAGGGAAGATTGCCATATGTTTGAATTTCTTCATGCGTACTTCAATCTTTCTGATGAACAGGAAGGTCTTTCTCTAGAACAAAAATAAGATTTGAGCAGTAATATTTGAAAAAAGAAAAATGCCACTGAACAAAGTGGTTTGTGACCTATCTGAGCTCAGTTAGGTCAGACAGATTATATTTAGCCTGGCATTTAGAGAAATGAGATTTACTGATTGTATTATGCATAGAAAATACAGAAATATATAGGATGTCCCAGAATTTCAGAGCATATTTCTTTTCCACACCAAATTAAAGACTTTAATCATAGAAATGTCTGCATTTTCTTTGAGACTCAACATGTTTTAACTAGCTAGGGTTGTGTTATCTATAAATTAAATGGTACTGTTTCAGTTTCTGGGAATATATCATTTGAATCATCTGATGTTGGATAATATCTTTGTTCTAACTCTGCTACTTGGATTTCTTAAAAAGCATTCTCTTTCAAATTAGTTTAACAACAGTTCTGAAATATGGCTTTTAGATCACTTTGCAAAGGTTTCTTAGAAGTTCTGCCAAAGATAATGATCCCAATCAATGGGATGGTTATTGCATATCAGTTGGCATACCATACAGAAATAAGGATGGTATGAATCAAACTGTTTCTGGTTCATCTCAGTTTTGGATGCATGTGATCTAGTCTATTAAATTTCTCATCAGTCTGACAAATTAGAAATCTTCAGAAATAATCTATATATATAAAAAGCCAAGTACCACTCACTCATCACGAAATCTCCAGAACTGTAAAGCCTACAAACTTGAAATTTGGCATGTAAGTTTCTCTTGCTTCTAGGTGCTCACTAAGAAAGGATTTTTCAAAATGACCATCAGATCATTACTACTTCTTAACATAGTATTAACACGTTCTGATGCTAAGGAGTTTTAGTCCCCCTCCCCACCTGAAAATAACTCTGTTCCAACTGCCAGTTGCCTCACAAGGTTGCGGAACAGCAGTAGGTAGCATCACACTCCATTATCCTGTAGCTGTAAAAGTCAGCAGCAGGCACGGTCTTCTTGAGAGGACCCTTAGTCTTTGTGTCACATTGAGGTATACTGATGTAATAGCCTTCTTTTCCACGGCAGAACATCAGAGAGTACTGGAGAACTCAGGAGCGGTCTGGGGCTCCTTACAGTACTAAACATCAGTACCTCACCAAAATCTCTATGCCTTCCACCTATGGAACTGCTTCTGAACTCAAGGTGGTGGAAGTAATATTCCCTTATCTGTTTCCATCATCGGCCATCACTGAGCCAATGGATTGTGAACCAGATTTCTCCTGCATAGTCCAATCATTTAGTGTCATCACGAAGCTGGGTATTGAGCTAGCAATAGAATAATAATGATGATGATAATGATGATGATGATGATGATGATGATAATAGTGCAAACCCTTGGTAGACTTTAATGGACCTCACTTCAATGTGCTTTGGATACAATGAAGTTTTCTTTTGGTTGGATTTCACTCTCATTTAAGTTGAGGGTTTGTCTGTTGAGGCTTTCCTGCATATGACATCAAAAGCCAGTTATTTAAACCTGATGTGAAAATGTAATTTTGGATATTTGGATTTAACAGATCCCTCTGAATGGCCCATTAAATCATGGTTTCATTGTAATTGTACTGATTTTCATTTCCCTCCAGCTGTGCATCTTTTCCTATTATAACTATTTTAGTATGTAAACAAGGTTTGAACTGAGAACTGCATTAGGAAAATATGCAATTTGAGGATACATTCACAAAAAGTTCTCTTACATTTCAATTCTATATAATATAAAAGCATTTGACTGTATCTTTTTGCCAACAGAAGAGAGATTCCTGGCAGAATGAATTATTTTCTTCTACTTCCTACGTATTCTCCAAATCTTTTCTCTCTTCTAATATTTTGGGCACAGATTTAGAGTGTAAGCATCACACTGAATTAAGAGCATCTTTTCGTAGCATGGCACAATTGTTTAAATGTCAAATAAACTTATGATATATTGAGTTTCACAGTTGCATGATGTATAAACTCTGCTACCAATAAATAAATGTTTCATAACATGTTCTATTTAGCCTGAGACACTTTTTCCAATTATTTTCCAATAATGCTTTCTATGTCAGTCTTCAGTTGAAAACCTCCTGAAGCTTTTGCTAGTCAAAATGCTGCTGCCAGAACATTATCTTTGGCTGACTAATTAGAACGTGTAGTTCTTATTGTATGCTTTTTGAGTTTCACACAAAGCTACTTGCTGGTGTTTGAAGAACTCTCTCTCTCTCTCTCTCTCCCTCTCTCTCTCTCTCACACATACCATCTGTTTTGCTAAATTGTCAGTGCAATAGATTCATTTGGATCCAGAAACAATAAGCACATTGTAAATAAAGAGATGTTAAGCTTTATATGTAACCCTAGCAAACAAATTTAAAAGCATATCATTTAAATGAATACACAACAAGCAAGATGATACCTAAATATTTTTAGAACTGCCAGGAGCTGCTTAATAACAACAGCAGAGATACCCCAAGGCTGGCCAATTTCCACAGTACCCAGTGTTAGGTTCTGTGCAGGAGCTCTTAGCTTAAAGACCAATATTAGGTTTTTATTAAAACCTGGCACCATGACTTCATGGCCCCATTTCTATGGGCATAAGACTGCAACACCTGATCTTAAGTGGATGACACGTGACTCAAAAGTCTGAGACTTTCACAGGTAAGCTTTGCAGCTATGTGAAGATTTCTCACACCACATCTTCTCCTTTATTCAACAAGCAAGTGTGACTAGCAAAAATATTAGCTGAAAATGAGTTTTAAACTATTAAACTTTTCTTAATATGAAGGAGAAATTTGTCATTAAATTCCTTGAAATAACAATAGTCTTCCATATTGCCCCTACAACATCCTAGCAGCCAAGGAGTCAAGGTTGGTTGTCACTTTTTCAGACAATCATGACTTCATTCAATTGATACTTTCTATATAAGGAATGTTGGCTAATTAACAGACAGTTGACATACACCATGGAAGCTGATCTCAATCTTTTCAGACAATTATCATGCGAACTCTAGTGAGCTGAAGTGCTCTTAGTGTAATGGCTTATTGAAAGAGAAAACTGCAAATGTTTCATG
This sequence comes from Bungarus multicinctus, assembly GCA_023653725.1. Taxonomy (NCBI): domain Eukaryota; kingdom Metazoa; phylum Chordata; class Lepidosauria; order Squamata; family Elapidae; genus Bungarus; species Bungarus multicinctus. Next base: position 128,047,922 of record CM042838.1, on the reverse strand, counting down.
AATGGCAACAAGAATGCTAATAGATCCATTCCTGGAAATAATTATATATGTTAGTTCATATGTAAGGATAACAGAAAAACAGAATAATGGAATTGGAAGGGATTCTGGAAGTCTTCTAGTCCAACTCTCTACTCAAGCAGGAGACCCTTATACCATTTCAGACAAATGGCTTCTCCAAGCTGTTCTTAAAAACTTCAAGTGAGGGAGAACCTACAACTTCTGTGAGCAAACTGTCCCACTGATTAATTGTTCTCACTGTCAGGAATTTTCTCCTTAGTTCTAGGTTGCTTCTTTTCTTAATTAGTTTCTATCCGTTGATTCTTGTCTTGCCTTCTGGTGCTTTGGAGAAGAGATTGACCCCTTCTTCTTTGTGGCAGCCCCTGAGATATTGGAACACTGCTATCATGTCACCCCTAGATCTTCTTTTCACTAGATTAGACTTTCACTAGACTTTTCACTAATCTATAAAGATTAAAGGTGCTAATATAATGTTGAGTTATATACCAAAACTTTTGAATTTAACTGTGTATCAGGTATGGTAGCTGCATTGAGCATACAGAGTTGGAAAAAGAATTATATTAAGAAATGGAAAACAATATTATTTCAGATGTCAAGGAATGGCTGTTGGAAATGTGTGATGCATTTTAGAAAAGGCAATATTTTCTATCAGTCAGTGGGTAAAGTTGCAAAGGGATGCTCCAATATGGCAGAGATTCTGAGATATCTTACATTAAAATGTACTGTTCATGTTATAGTACCATGTTTCTCCAAAAATAAGACCCTGTTTTATATTTTTTTGCTACCAAAAAAACATCAGTTCTTATTTTCTGGGGATGTCATCCACTGACTAATCTCACTTGCACATATCACCCCCGGCCTCCTTTTTGCTGTTCGAGGCCTTCAGGAACTTCTTCTGTGGCTGGCAAGGCTTTCCTGAAAGCCTCTGCAGCCGATAACAGCTCTGGATTGATCTGAAGCTCTGTTATCAGCTATAGAGGCCTTCAGGAAAGCCTTGCCAGCCTTGCTGTCTTCAGAAGAAATGGGTCGACAAGACAGGTATAGGCCTGGTTACAATTGTCCAAAGGTAAGTAGTAGGGCAGCTCCACTCCCCATCCCCCTAGCTTAATTTTTACCCATGCACTCTGGAGTGGGCGGGATCTTAATTAGGGCTTATTTTTGGAGGAAGGCTTATATTTGGCACATGTGTAAAAATCAAGCTAGAATTTACTTTCAGGGTAGGTCATATTTTAGGGGAAACAGGATAGTGAATTCATTGGTAAGCCACTGACTTGATAAATATAAAATATAAGATAGATTTTTTTTATTTTCCTTCTTATTTTATACTTTTATTCAGTGCTTCTATTTCTTTAAGTTTCTTTTTTAAGATTACAGATTATTTTGTTAATTTTTTAAAAAGTAAAGCAGCAGGACAATGAGGAATAACAAAGAAATAGAAATGATGGTTGGATTTAAAAGCAGTAATAGAATGAGTCATGAACTATTCTTAGGGTGGATCAGAAGAAAGAAAATATCAAGTATGTCTAGAGCTCTCAGGGAGATTCTAAGTAACATGACTTCTTTTGATTTGAAGGAAATTAACTAGGAACAAAGGAACTATTCTGAGCTGTAGGAATACTCAGTATAACTCTGAGGTTCTTGACCTCCGAGAAAGATGATGACAGTTCTCAATTCTTTTCTGGGTTTACAGGGATGGAAATATAATGTAATGTAGTAGGCATTGTTAGAAACTGTTACATTCCATGGTTCATTTTTTTAAAATAATACTTTTAATTCTATTCTTGAAAGAAAAATACAACCTTACCTAACTCAAGATAGTTGCTCTATCTTTGTTGAAATAAGTTGTCTTAACATTACTAGTGTGTTTGCTAATATATCTTTTATTTCATTGCTTCGCTAGTTTACTTTTGTAAATTTTGCTTGATTTTATTTGTTCGCTTTTTGTGTTAGATTTTTACCTTGTCTTTTTACTTCCTTTGCATTTTATTATGTAGGTTTTTTCCCCTATTTTTACATTTGTGCGCTATACTTTTGTGTTATTTCATACAACACTTGAAGAATATGTTCTAGAAAAGATAGTTGCTCTAGAGGCATTCTTATACTTTTACGCATGGATAATTAAAGCAATTTCAATTAGGGATGAGAAAAATTCTTATTTCCAACTTTCCTAATCCAGAATTCCATTTTTGAATAAAAAGAAAATTATTTCCAGAATGGTTGGTTTAAACATACTTTTTTTTTCCATCGATGACAGTGTGCAAAGTAATTGGCTTGGTGCCAATATTAAACATGCTGTTGAAAATAGACATTTTTTTCGCCTGTGAACAATTCCTGAGTAAAGCCCACAAAGGAACAAAGATGTCATTTCCATCAGAGCTGCTTAATTTATTTGACCTTTTATGTAGTGTGCATTTAATACAAATATTAAAAGATGAAACTGGGAAAAAAAAATCTGAGAATCTAATAGGACTTTGGCCAGTGATGACTTCATCTGTTCCTACCAGAAAGCAAACAAAGTCTTGCAGTGTTTGAAAGTTATTCATTCCTACATCTTAATGGCAAATGACACATTGGTTTTATTAGTTGGCTTGCCCCCTATTTATGCTGTTGCAACTCAGCTGGGGAAGTTTGTTCTGAATGCCAGAAAGGAAATATAAATCAGAACCTTCATAAAGGCTACACAGCAGGTCTTCTTCGAGCTCTCCATCAATTGTTTTCTTTTGCAACAAAATCACCTAGAAAGTGTCCATTTTTAACAATATGGTGGTAGCAGATGACTTCAAAGAACTTTTGCAATATCAAAAACCTTGAACCCATTTTGGGGATTATCAAGTTCTTTTTTAAACTCTACCTAATTAGACTGACCCAGACTCAAAAGAGCCACTGGACGTTGGCCAGGTGGTTTTTAAGTATTTTAAGTATAGTCCCTATACTTGGGGAGATGTTTTGTTTTGAAATATATATATATATATATAAAAATGAAAGGTATCACTTACAAATCCATATGTGAGTTTTTCTGTTGTCTCTATCCTATGTTCTCTTCCTTTACTATTATTTCTATATTAGTCCACCAATTACAGTATTTCTACAACAATTATACAGTTATAGGTAATCTGCAACTGTCCATTATGTACTTTTCCTTGCTGTGCCTCTATACTCCCCCCCAAAAATTCAGTCTCTTTGAAGGAAAAAACTATTTAGTTCAGTTGCTTTACTCTGTTTGCTGGTGGCAGTACAGCTTTTAAAAAATGTGTCACCTCTGATACTATTACAAGGTTGCAGCTTTATTGGTGACTTTGCCATGTTAATGCTGGGGAAAGGTTCAAATGAGAGGCAAAGAAGTCAGCCCAGGTGCCTGCAATTTGTCTAAACAATTTGTTGTTACAACAAATGGGTGCATGTTATCATTATAATATATTTTCCCAACATACATACATACATACATACATACATACCAGAATAACAGAGCTGGAAGGGACCTTCTGTCCAAACCCTGCTCAATCAGGAGTGCATATAGCATTCCAGATAAATGATTGTCCAATCTCTTCTTAAAAACATCCAATGTTGGAGCATCTACAACTTCTGGAGACAAGTGATTGTTGTTTTCATTATTAGAAAATTTCTTCTTAGTTCTAGGTTGCTTCTCTCCTCAGTTAGTTTCCATCCATTGCTTCTTATCCTGCCTTCAGGTGTTTTGGAAAATAGATTGACTCTCTCTTTTTTTGTGGCAGCGCCTTAGTCGTTGGAACACTGCTATCATATCACCCCTAGTTCTTCTTTTCACTAGACTAGACATAACCAATTCCTGCAGTGGTTTTGCATATGTTTTAGTCTCCAGTCCCTAATCGTCTTTGTTGCTTTTCTCTCCACAGTTTCTAGAGTCCCAACATCTTTTTATATTGTGGTGACGAAAACTGGATGCAATATTCCAAGTGTGGTTTTACTAAGGCATTGTAAAATGGTATTAATACTTCACGTGATCTTATTTTATCTCTCTGCCTTTTTGGCAGCTTTTTTGGCAGCTGCAGCACATTGCTGGCTCATATTTAAGTGACTGTTCACTAGAACTCCAAGATCCCTCTCACAGTTACCACTTATACTATACCTGTGCATTTGGTTTTTCTTGCCTTACTTTTTTCAACATTGGATTTCATTTTGTGAGATAGGGCCTTGTATCAGGGGTGGGCTTCAAACATTTTAGCAACGGGTTCTCTGCCCAGTTGCTGGGTGGATGTGGCCATAGTGGGCATGACCGAGCCTGCCGCCTGCACCATAGTGGGGGGGTGTTTTTGCCCTCCCCTTGGAACCTTTTCTCAAGCCTCTAGGAGGGCAAAAATGGCCTCCCCGGGCTCCAGAGGCTCTCTGGAAGCCAGAAACAGCTTCCGGGAGGCCTGTTTTTCACCCTCCCTGAGCCTCTTTGTGTGCCTTGCACTTACCTGCAACCAAAATGGGCTGCATGGGAACTCCTGGGAGGGGAGGGGTGGGCGGGGCGGGGCCAGTCAGGAGCAGGATTTGGAGGTTCTCTGAACTGTGCAGAATCTTAGCTAGAAGATCTCCCAAACCCCTGTGAACCCCCAGCAGCCCACCCCTGCCTAGTATTCAAGTCTGTCAAGATCCTTCTGTATCTTGAGACTATATTTGGGAGTGTTGATTATTCCTGCCAGCTTGGTGTTCTCTGCAAATTTGATAAGCTTCCCTTTTATCCCCTTGTCTAAATCATTGATGAAGATATTGAAGAATACTGGGCCTAAGACAGAGGGCAGAAGAAGGGGCAGGGAATAGTTCTGTGATCCTATAAATAATTGCCAACATTCCAGTAAGTGGAGATAAAATATAGCAAAATTGGCTGCAGAATATATTCTCAACAATGGTTTCAAATAATACTTATTGTTGTCCTGAGTGTTTATCTCATGACAAAGATCTGATTTATTTCTTTTTAGCTTAATAAAGTACAATATATATTTCAGCCATCAACAGCTTATGGCACTTTGAAGTCATGGGTGCATGTTGTTATTATTACATTTTTTTTCAACAAATTTTATTATTTTTTAAACAAACATACACAAACACAACATAAAAACATCAAGCCATCTTCCACTTACTTACATACAGTGTGTCAGTTGGTTTACAAATTTTTTTGTGCATCCACTTCATAGGCATCACTTACAATTACTTGCATATATTCTCATATTATCTATCAAATATTCCTAAATACATTAATATCCTTATTAATCTATCATTTGACTATACTGTTATTTATTCATGTTATGCAAAATAATCCATATTTTAATTGATTTATTTTATGACAATTCATATTATCATCCCATAGTATAACTATCCCATAGTTATATTATAATAATACATCTTTATATATTTCTAAAATTCTACATATTTCATTACCATATTTTATTGACTAACCATTGATAAAACAAATCCCAAATCTTATAAAATTGTTTATCTTCTTGTTCTCTGATTTCAAATGTCAATCTACTCATTTCAGCACAGTCCATGATTTTCTTAATAACTTCCTCCTGCGTTGGTATTTTCTAATTTTTCCAATTTTTAGCAAATACAATCCTAGCTGCCGTTAATACACTTATAATCAAATATTTCAATTCCTTACTGTATATTTCAGGTAAGATTCCCAATAAGAAAATCTCTGGTTTCAAGTCTGTGTTTTTTTTTGTCATTTTTTCCAACCATGTGTGGATTTTAGTCCAATATCTTTTAGCATCTGCATACGTCCACCACATATGATAATATGAACCAGGTATCTGATGACATTTCCAACACTTTTCTGACTTGTTCTTGAACATTCTTGCTATTCTTGGTGGGGATAGATGCTACCTGTAAAACACCTTATACAAATTTTCTTTATATGCTGTTGACATTGTCATTTTATAATTTTGAGACCACAATTTTTGCCATTTCTCTAAATCAATCCCATATCCAAAATTTCCCCCCCAAGCAATCATTATTTCTTTAACTTGTTCTTCTTCTAGCTTAATTCCTAATAAATATCCATACAGTTTTTTAATCACTTTTTCATCAGTGCCTGTCAAAATCTTATCTAAATCAGTCAACTTATCATAAAAACCTTCTGTTTTGGAATCTTTATCACATCTAGAACATATTTGCACATATGAAAACCAATTCATCTTTATACCTTGTTCCTCTAGTTTTTGCATAGATTTAAGTTCACCCTTTTCATTCAATATTTCACCCTATCTAACTGTTTGTTCCTTTTTATATGTTATAGGATAAGAAAATGCTTCAATAGTCGATAGCCAGACTGGAATTTTCAGATAGCATTGCCTTTTAGTTTTCTCCCAATTTAACCACAAAGCCTCCCATATATAATGTCTTCTAAAGTACCCCTGTGTTTTAGTTCCCTTGTAGGCATGCCACCCCAACAACAAATCATGTCCTTCTAAAATCAACGATCTAGTATTTCTTAATGTTATCCATTCCTTAACCCACATCAGATTTATAGCTTGGTAGGATAACTCCCAATTAGACAGGCCAAATCCTCCTCTTATTCTAGCATCTTGCAGAAGTTTTAGTTTTATTCTCGCTTACTTTCCCTGCCATATATATTTCAACACAATTTTATTTAAATCTTCAAAATAATCTTTCCCTAGCCTTATTGGAATTGTTTGAAGCAGATATAGAATTCTAGGTAATATATTTATCTTGATTGTTGATATTCTCCCTCTTAATGATAATTGTAAATTTTCCCATTTCACCAAATCTGTCACTATCTGTTGCTTGAGTTTAATATAATTATTCTCTTTAAGTGTGCTATATCTTGCTGTCCAATGTATCCCCAAATACTTGATTTTATTTGTGACCTGAATTTTCAAAACATCCACCAATTCATCCTTTTGTCTTAGTAACATATTCTTTGTCAAAATCTTTGTTTTATCTTTATTTTTAGACCAGCTACCTTTCCATATACCTGTATCTTTTCTATCAGTTTTAATGCTGTTTCTAATGGATCTTCTAAAATGAAAACCAGATCATCTGCGAATGCTTGCAATTTAAATTCTTCCTTTTAAATTTTCATCCCTTTTATATCCTTGTCTTCTCTAATATTTTTATTTAGCACTTCTAAAGTTAACACAAACAATAGAGGTGACAGTGGACAGCCTTGCCTTGTTCCTTTTCTTATACCAATGGAATCTGTCTTTTCTCCCTCTAACATTACGTTTGCTGTTTGTTTATGGTACATAGCTTCTATTGCATGGATACATTTTTTACCGAAGCCCATTTGCTCCAACTGTAATAACATAAATCTCCAATTCACATTATCCAATTCACATTATCAAACATTAAATGGGCTTAATGCCACCACTTGGCTGGTTTTGGCCACTCGGGAGGTGACACGAGGCTGGTTCCAAGGGATTATTAACGCTTCCTTGAGAGAGGGGCTTTTACCCGCCACCTTGAAAGAGGTGATGGTGTGGCCCCTCCTCAAGAAATCATCCCTGGATCCAGCATTATTGTCAAACTATCGTCCGGTCTCCAACCTTCGCTTTGTGGCGAAGGTTGTTGAGAGTGTGGTGGCACTACAGCTCCCTCAGTACCTGGATGAAGTGGTATATCTAGACCTCCTCCAATCAGGTTTCATCTAGACCTCCTCCATTTGGCACAGCAGGGAGATGGCATTGGTCGCGTTGGTGGATGATCTCTGGAAGGCCCGAGACAGGAGTTGCTCCTCTGTCTTGGTCCTGTTAGAACTCTCAGCGGCTTTTGATACTGTCGACCACAGTATCTTATTGCAACAGTTGGGAGGGTTGGGAGTGGGAGGCACTGTATTGCGGTGGTTCTCCTCCTTCCTCTCTGACCACTCGCAATTTATATTGACAGGGGGGCAGAGGTCGACCCTTATTTTGTGGGGTGCCTCAGGGGTCTGTGCTCTCACCCCTGCTGTTCAACATTTATGTGAAGCCGCTGGGTGAGATCATCTGTGGGTTTGGGGTAGAGTTCCATCAGTACGCTGATGATACTCAGCTGTACATCTCTACCCCGGGCCACCCCAACGAAGCCGTCAAAGTGATGACCCGGTGCCTGGAGGCCGTGCGGAGTTAGATGGGTCTTAACAGGCTTCATCTCAACCCGATCAAAACCGAGTGGCTGTGGTTTCCTGCGCCCAGATACAGCCAGCTTACTCCGTCGCTGGCTGTGGGGGGAGAATTTTTTCCCCCCATGGAAAGGGCTCGCAATCTGGGTGTCCTCCTGGATGTACGGCTGTCATTAGAAGATCACATCACGGCCGTCGCCAGGGGGGCTTTTTGTCAGATCTGTCAGATCTACCAGTTGCAGCCCTTTCTAGATCTGGGCGCACTTTGCATGGTCACTTCCGCCTTCGTCATCTCCCGCCTGGATTACTGCAATGCTCTCTACGTGGGGCTCCCCTTGAAGAGTATCCAGAGGCTGCAGTTGGTCCAGAACGTGGCCGCGCGGGTGATCTTGGGAGCTTCTCGGAGCTCCCATGTTACACCACTCCTGCGCGAGCTGCATTGGCTTCCTGTGGCATTCCGGGTGCGGTTCAAGGTGGTAGTGATCATCTTCAAAGCACTCCATGGCTTGGGACCTAGGTATTTCTGGGACCGCCTGCTGCCACCAATGGCCTCTCGCCGCCCAGTGCGCTCCCACAGGGTTGGCCTCCTCGGGGTTCCGTCAGCTGGACAATGCCAGCTGGTGGCCCTGAGGGTGCGGGCCTTCTCTGCAGGGGCTCCCTTCCTTTGGAACGACTTACCCCCAGAGATACGGACCATCACCAACATTCAGACCTTCCGGTGCGCAGTAAAGATCCACTTTTTCCAACAGGCTGGCCTGGCCCAGTAACAATTGTGGGTGTTTTAAATTGGTATTTTAATTTTTATCTGTTTTATATGTTTTTGATACAATTTTTATCTTTCGGCCACAAATTTAATTATTTTAAATTGTTTTTAACCCTATAATTCCTATAGCTTGTTCTGTTTTATCTGGCTGTACACCACCCTGAGTCCTGCTTTTGGGAGAGGGGTGGTATAAAAATCCAATAAATAAATAAATAAATAAATAAATGCCTTCTGTGCATCTAAAAATATCAAAGCCATTTGTTTTTCAGGATGTGCCTCATAATATTCCAAAGTATCCAAAATTATTCTCATATTATCTCTAATTTGTCTCTTTGGCAGGAATCCATTTTGGTCCAGATGAATAAAGTTATTTAGATATTTTTTAAGTCTTTCTACTAATATTGAAGCAAAAATTTTATAGTCTGAGTTTAGTAGGGAAATAGGTCTATAGTTCTTGATTTGTTGTGGATCGGCGTCTTCCTTTGGGACAAGTGTAATATAAGCTTCTGACCATGATTGGGGTATCCTCTTCTTTGATATAACTTCATTCATGACTTGTAATAATGGAAGGTTCAACGATTCTTGTAATGTCGTATAAAATTCCGCTGGAAGTCCATCTAGATCTGGTGCCTTTCCATTATTTTGCTTCTTAAGTGCTTCAGTTAACTCCATCATCATTATGTTACTTTCTAACATTATTTCAGACTCTAGGTATCTGAGATAAATTAGCATTCTGTAAGTACTGTTTAACTCTTTCATCATTGATATTCTCTTGTTCATATAATTTCCCATAGTAATCTCATATAATTTTTTTCTTCTCTTTACTTCCATATCTATTAATTACAATATTTTCCTTGATTCTCTCTCCTTTCTCAGTTTATATGCTAACCATCTACCTGGTTTATTTGCATCTTCAAAGTAGTTCTGTTTCGCACCTCTGATTTTCTGTGCTAGTTCTTCTTTTTCCATTAATCCTATTTTATGTTTAATTGTATCCAGTTTTAACTGAATATCCTTTTCTGTGGCAGTTTTTGTAACTCTTTTTCAAGTCTTTTATACTCTAATGTCTTAGAGGCTTGTCTTTTCATAATATTTCTTTTCCTTGTATAGTCTATTATCAAACCTCTGGAATATGCCTTCATTGTATCCCATACATTCTGTATTGAAGTGTCTTCTTTTTTATTTTATGTGAAGAAAAGAGCCAGTTCTTTCTCTATTCTCTGTGTAAAGTCTTTTTCTTTTAATATAGTGTTATTTAATGTCCATCTGGATCTTCTTCTTTGTCCTTTCCATTTAATTGTCATTAGATTATTAGCCCAGATACTTGTTTCTATATCAATTTCTTGAAGGTTAGCAATCAATTCTGTTGACATCCATATCATATCTATTCTAGACCATGATGAATGTCTGTTTGAATAGAAGGCATATTGTTTAGTCTTAGTGTTTCTTTCTCTCCATGCATCTTTTAGGTTTATTTCATCTATCATTTAAAAAAAGGATCTAGGGAGAATCTTTCTGCTTTTCTTTGTTGTTTTCCATGTTGTATAGTCCAATTTATTATCTACTATTACATTGAAATCTCCCATCATAACAAAATTAACATATTCCAATTCAATTATTTTCATATGTAGTTTTCTATAAAATTCTTCTTGATTGTCATTCAGAGCATAGATTGCTATCAGGAGTGTTTTCATATTATTGTCCATTATTTCCACCATTAAAAGTCTTCCCGCATCATCTGTATGTATCAATTTGGCTGGAATAGTATCTTTGATGTATAAGACCACTCCTCTTTTCTTACATTGTGTCAAGGAAGTAAATATTTTCCCTAGCTTTGGCTGTATCAATAGTTGTTCATGTTGCTTTTTAATATGTACTTCTTGTAAGCAAATTATATCAAATTTTAATTTGTCTAATTTATGGAAAGTTTTCCTTCCTTTAATGGCTGAGTTAAGTCCATTTATGTTAATTGTAATCAGTTTTTTCTCTTCCATAATTATACTTTATAATTAGGTTTTGCAGCTCTAGTAAATCTTGATTCTCATTGCTCTCTAGCTTCCACCTTTCTACCTACTGCACCTTCTTCTTTTTCAATCGCTGCTTGACAGTCCTCTTGGAATTCAATTAGTGACATTTCTTTTTTTTTTGTCTTCTCCTCTTTCCCTCCGAAGTATTCTTTATAAAACAATTCTGCTTTCTCAGTTGAGTCAATTCTTTGTTTTTGCTCTTGCCATGTAAACATTAAGCCTTCTGGTATCAACTATCTATAATTCACCTCTTTTTTGAGCAGTATTTTAGTCAAGAATCGATACTCTCTTCTCATCTCTCTCACTCTTCTGGGTACTTGTTTCAGGACCACAATCTCCTTAACTTTGTATTTCAATGTTTTCTTTCTTGCCACCTGTATAATATTTGCATTTTAATAGCTTTCTTCGTAAATCTAATATGAACTTCTCTTGGCAGGCTATTTCTCATTGCATATCTTGTAAAAACTCAAAAAACATCATCTATTCCATCCATCATCTTCTCTTTAGATATTTCTAATGCCTCAGTCAAGATTTCTATCATTATCTCTGCCAGATTTTGTCCCTTTTCTTCCTCTATATTTTGGAATCTAAGACAAAATTCTGATCTGTCCATCTCCCATCCCAGCATCCCACTTTTATCTTGTTCAACCATGGTTAATCTGCCATCAATATCTCCAATTTTCTTGTCTCTTTGTTTATCTCCTTCTTCAATTTTTTGGAATTTCTCGTCATACTTCATCATCATTTGTTGAATATTCTCCACCTTTTCATCAGTTTTTCCTATTCTTTTTTCAATGCTCTCTGTTCTCTTTTCAATATTCTCTGTTCTTGCTTGTATATTTTGGATTCCTTGCAAAATCTTCTGCAGCGTCATCTTCTCCTGTTCTTTTTCTTGTTGTAACATCATCTGTATTGAACGTTGCCCTCCAGTTGGTGAAGAGGAAGAAGTAGGAATTCAGGAACCAGCTGCTATTAGTTTCCTACTCATTTCAAACAGTTCAGAATCTTCAGGTTCTTCTAGACCTTAATCCACTCATGTAATGATCAATTGTAATTCCAAGCAGAACTAGTGGAGAAAAAGAAAAAGCAGAATAAAAGAAAAAATTCTTCAGGTTCTTGTACACCTTAATCCAATCAACAGCGAGAAAAAGAAAAAAGAAAAAAAGAAGAAAAAACCATAAAAAGAAAAAGGAGAGATTGTCAGGTATTGTGGGTGGCAAATTCTTCAGGTTCTTCAACACCTTAATTCAATTGAAAAACCTCAAGTATGGAAAGGAAAAGAAAAACAAAAGTCACAAAAAGAAAAAACCCTAAAAAAATGGGAGAGGAAAGAAAAGAAAAAAATAACTCCCTTTAAAAAAATAATAATACTAATAATAGTACCAAAAAACCAAAAAGCAGGTAGATGGTATAAGATTTTCCCTTTAAAATAAAATATAAAAATAAAAAATAGACTCAAAAACAAAAAAAGGCAAAATCAAATTCCAAAGAGTCAAAGGTCCAGAGATTATCAAAAATAGTAAACTACTAAGGAGGGGGTTTGTTGAAATAGAGAATAGTCCAATGTAAAAAAACAAAAAAAGAACACATTGCACCTATTTAAATGTCCTAGGCTTTTCGTTGATTTCTAAACAATTATATAACTCTCTTCTCTAAAGTCTTATAATTTTCTTCCTGTAAATTTCAATACCAGACTCCAACCACTGATAGAAACCCAGAGGAGCACCTGCAATAACACTCTTCCGTGCTCTTCCCTCTATCTTATCAAACAGACTCAAAGTTCTTGAACAGAAGCCTCCTTCTCAGCTTTGTCTGGTCTTCAATAGTAAAGAAAAAGAAAACAATGTTTCTAAGCCTCTGGACAGCAGTGTTACAAATTTCCTTCTACTTTCACTTTCCCCCTCCTTTTTCAAACAAAATGTGTTTTAAGTAATAAAAAAATATTAATTAAAAATAAAAGAAAAAAAAACTTAAAAAGAAACACTAAAAGGGAATCTCTAACCTATAATATTATGAAGACAAAAAGGAAAAAAGAAAAAGAGAGAAAGTAAAGTAAAAAAAACCAGTCCAGTTTCAAAGTAAAAAATCAAACATTAAAAGTCTAGCAATAAAAAAGAAATACTAATTCTGACTTCCTGGCAGAATCGCCACTTAATCACTTCTGTCTTAAATTTTACAAATTCTTTCTTTCCTTAGGGTGTTCTCAGATGATATAATGGAAAAAAAAACCTCTCACCAAACTGGCACACTTTCTCTTTCCATTCTCTTCCATTTTGGGGCTGTCCCAACTTCAGCAGCTTTAAAGGCTGCCTCTTTGCCGCTGGCAAAAAGAGCTTCTCCTGGATCTACCAGGGACTTTGCGATGTCCCTGGGATCAGTAGGACGCGCTCTTTACATTCACCATCTCTTCGGGACGGTTTAGGTCCATTTGAACCATCCAGCAACAAAGATATCAGCTGCAATCTCGGATCACCTAGATCGCATGCAGTACCGTCACGACGCAAGCCCTGCCCCCCATTATTATTACATTTTAATCCCACCTTTCATTCATACATATACGTATGTATACATACAGTACATATATACATATTCTATTAAGAGAAAAAATAATTGCTCATAGTCACCTAGACAGTCTTCATTGTTAAGGGAGGCCTTGAATTCACAGATCTCTGGTTTCTAAGACAGCATCTTAACCACTATACAAGATTGGCTCTTAAACAGCATAACACTTTCTTTTAAATAATAGCTAAGTGTACCAAGAACTGTTTCTCTTCCCATTATCCTACAAAATTCATTCTGATAAGTTCTGCACAATGAACTCATTGTACCAACTCAAAAAGTTTCAAGCTGTCTTCAATAACTGAGTCCTCAAAACACCTAGCTGAAGTAAGTTTTCCTTTCAAATTCTCAACAATCCCTTTTTTATTTTTCTATGAATCTTTTGCATTAATCTCTTAATATTCAACATGATTTGCAAATTTAACCAAAATAAAATTTACAGAATTTTCATTCCTTGTGAACTTTTAAGGTTTCCAAGTATAAATCACACAGGCCCTGAATTACATTTGTATGTGTGTATTTTTAAGCAATATGATTGTGAGAACTGGCTTTGACTTATCCTGTATGTGGTCTTTGGAATACCAGGATAGAAACACCATCATTACATAGGTATTCTTCTCAGGCATTCAATATAGCATATGTATCTTTTCTGTTTTCTTTGTTTTTATTCTCTAGCTCTGTACTAGTATATTATGAAAAGTTGTGAGATTTTACACACATCCCGTTGTGTCATCCTCCATGTGTGCATAGCAAATGTACCTGTATAATGGAAAACTGCATCTTATCTGTGTATGCTGCAGACAATTGAGAATCCAAATTCTGACTCTAATTTGGGTAATAGCTGTTTTCTATTATAGATCTTTATGTTCTACATATGAAGTATGATGCAAGAACAGCATTGCTAACATACACATTCCTGCTTCATTTGAATTAAACTAAAATCTCATGCTTTTTCATAATGCCTAATGTGTGATTTACTTATGAGGTTTACATCAGAAAATCATGGAATCAGAGAATTGGAAACTATCATTTATGTTTAAAGGGTTAATGCTTACTGTTACCCATCAGGCTCACTTCGACAATGAGATGGTCAACGCATAAATTTGCTGAATAAATAAATAATAAAAAACAATAAAAAACAATCTGGACTAATGCATCCCAACCTAATGGCCTATTTTCTCTACCTGAACACACTTATCAAGGAGGAGCTATTTGGTGCCCCTATTTAATTGCCCTGAATTGTTAAAAAGTTTTAACATCAAAAATTGGTTTCCTCCAACTCCGAATCATAATTGCATAGCCTTGCACTTTGGACTGATAGAGTAAATGCAGCTTTCTGTTGCTGTTTTCTGTTGCTGTTTTGGGACAGTTGGAAGAAATGTCCATTTGGGTTCAGTTCCAAGTGGGAAGAAAGACACTGGAAATTTGGTGATTGCTTGGAAAGATGGTTTACTGGTGGAAAGCAGGACCATATGATTCAAGGTCCTGGACAAAAAATGCCCAAGGTGACAGAGGGAGAGAGATTTATAACCTCTGTTGGGCTTTAAACTTGCTTCCTGTTCCTGTGGCAAGAAATGTATTCTGATTGGTTGTCAGATTCCCATGGGGCCATGCAGGGGTAACTTGGTTGAATCTTGCTGGGTGATGTAATCTTCCCAGGTACCATGTGGTGAGATGGGTAGAGGGCTAATCCTATCATGTCCTAAGGACCACGTCTTAACCCCATCAGCCTGGAGCTGAAGGTCTTTTGTGTTGTAGATAAGATGTCTTTTGTCTTTCTGCGGCTATTAACAAAATTGGGGGACATTTTCCAAGAACATGTTTCCCCTTTTTACATCCAGGGAGATATAATATTCTGCCTTTTTAATATTTCCTAGAATATTTCATTTTTCTAGGAGAGGGGTGGGTGCTAACAGGACCTTTAATACTGCTGCATATTTTCCCTTGGTTTTCTCTTCTCAATATTAAACATCCCTAATCCAATCTTCCTTCATAGGACTTAGTTTTTACTGATCATCACTGCTGTCTTTTTCTGACTATTCCAGATTATATGATGACCAATTCAAAACTGTAACTTCCCGTGATTTGGAAATGATATTATTCCTGATGCAGCCTAATTATATGTTTGCCTTTTAAAAAATGATAAAGCCATATTTTATTGCTGATTCAAATCCAGTTTGTAATTGTATTTATCTATATACCTATCCATCTCACCCAAAATGACTCTGGTTGACATTCAACAAAGCTGAAAACAATGAACGTAAAACTTCTAAAGTTTTATGTTAAAACGCAGTCAATTTGCAATTTGTTAGGAATGATTTCAGTGCGTAATTTCACTTATATTTGTTTTGTATATTTATAAAAAGAAGTTAATGCTTGCAAATTATCTTGTGGGAATTTTCTTTCAAATGACACCAGCGGCCTGGAACTTCCTATTTTAGGGAAGCAGGGAGCAATTAATAGTTCCTTGTCCTGACAGTATTTCTCCCAAAGTAGTAAACAACTTTATTCTGTGATATTCGTTCTGAAGTATGTTCCACTAAGTTAAATAGAGTATGTAGGAGGACAGTCATTTCAATCTGCACTTCCATCCACAGTTATTGGGAGGGAACCCACTGAAGTAAATGAAGCTGACGTGTGAATAAAGAGGCATTAGGCTGGGCTGTCAGCATAAACGGACAATACAGAATTCCTGTTGCCATTCCCCTAGTCTCACTGCATTATGCTGGCAATATAATACAATCAACCTTTAAATTTAATAGCCTGGAAATTTTTATGTGCTTTGCATTGACCTTTTATGTCTATGAAGGACACACAATCAGCCCTTTAACCTGCTGCCAAGCCTAAGAAGAATCATTTCAGTTTGTCTTGATACTAATGTAATTAAAAGTGGATTCATATCTAAGCTATGAGCTTAACCTCCTTTTCCAATGAATTCTGTAGAAAATTCTGGTTTCATTATTTATAACTGGAACCAAAATTAGACTATGACAAATAAGTTCCTAAATGTTTACTGGTCATTCATCTATAAAGTGTAATACTTTAAAGTCTCTTGCTTGGGGTTATTTTCAAAATCAGCATTTGATAAATTGGAAGTGCCAGTACTTAGTGAAGTCTCTCTGTTGCTTTTTTTCAGACCAACATCCCCTTACCCTCAAAGATAAATTAAAGCATGCTCCCACTTTGAAAAGAAAAATACTAATAGCTTGTAGCTGGTATGAGTGAAATGTAATGTGAACTGTTTTCTTTGGGAGACCAGCACTAAAGTTGAGATAGAGTTTTTCTGCTTGAGACACTGTTTGATAAGTTGCTCTTCTGCTAATCGTATTGATAGAACTTCAGTCTTCAGGCTGGTAGATGACTGGAATCCTCTGCAATGCTTCTGCTTAAATTAGGAATAATCAACATATGACCAACGGTCATGTGCATCCATTGGTCTAATTTGAAGCTGTCTTCAAGCAATCAGTTCATTCAAGAAAACTAATCTGCTTCTTTTTTGACTTTCTGTTGCATGGAAAAATAAAGAGCAAACATTGTGCCAGTGTAATGGGTGGTATGAATAACCTTGAAGAATAGGAGGAAGAGACACTACCAAGACAATGGTCAGATAAAACAAATTGAAGTCTGAGGCAGAAATGTATTTAAGAAAGCCTCTTGAACTTGACCCTTCTGGATAGATTAGAATAGAATAGAATAACAGAGTGGGAAGGGACCTTGGAGGTCTTCTAGTCCAACCTCCTGCTTAGGCAAGAAACCCTATATCATTTCAGTCAAATGGTTATCCAATTTCTTTTTAAAACTTCCAGTGTTGGAACATTTACAACTTCTGGAGGCAAGTTGTTCCACTGATTAATTGTTTTAACTGTCAGGAAATTTCTCCTTAGTTCTAAGTTGCTTCTCTCCTAGATTAGTGCTTTGGAGAATAGAATTTTTTTAAAGAATTTATTTGATTTGTCAATCACTTACAAAATAATAGATATAAGTATATACATAGTTATGAATATATGAAATGGGTACATATAAAAAGAATAAAAGAAACAATAGGACAGGGACTGTAGGCACATTGGTGCGCTTATGCATGCCCTCTAAAGACCTCTTAGGAAAGGGGTGAGGTCAATAGTAGACAGTCTAAAGTTAAAGTTTTTGGGGTTTGGGAAGAAACCACAGAGTCAGGTAGAGTATTCCAGACATTGACCACCCTGTTGCTGAAGTCGTATTTCCTGCAATCAAGTTTGGTGCAGTTAACCTTGAGTTTGTCTCTATTGTGTGCTCTTGTGTTGTTATGGTTGAAGCTGAAGTATTCATTGACAGGTAAGTCATTGCAATGTAGGATTTTATATACCATGCTTAGATCATACCAAAGACGGCATAATTCAAGGTTTTCTAGGTCTAGAATTTCAGGTTTGGTGGCATAAGGTATTGTACAATGAGTAGAGGTGTGGAGAAGTCTTCTTGTGAAATATTTCTGGACTTTCTCATCCGTACTAATATCAGATACATAATGTGGGTTCCAGACTGATGAGCTGTATTCGAGTATTGGTCTAGCAAATGTTTTGTATGCTCTAGTTAATAGTGTGATAACACCAGGGAAAAAGCTATGTAGGATTAGGTTAACAACTAGGAATAGGTTGACTCCCTCTTCTTTGTGACAGCCCCTTAGATATTGGAACACTTAGTTCCCTTTTGGATAAAGATAGGGAAAGGAAAGCACATTCAGACTTGCAAGATTCTATTAGTGAAACCTTACAACAAGTTGTATTACCGTTCATAATTGCAGTTTTCTAGTCTGGTCTACCTTGAAGTCAAATAATAAAAAGGAAGAAAAGGAAATGTATTGTAGTGGATGCCTGAGGTCTGTGTTGTAGGCGATTGATCATCTCCATTTCCTTTCCTAGAATTTCCTTGGTGTTCCTTGGTGCTCTGGGACAATAGCTTGTTAGTTCCTCCTGCAATTACCAATCTTCTGAAGGGGGATAGGAAAACGGCACCTCACCTGTCATCTATCACCTAACCGAAGTGTGTGACTGAAATAGAGGTCTCACATGCTGATGCTTTTCTGATAAGTCAAGGTTGAAGCAAGTGCTGAAATAATTTCTACAGCTCATGTATCAGTAGCACAGAGGACTGGTCTCTATGGACTTTAACCTAACTCCTCTTAGGCAATAACTAATTTTACAGGAGGTAAATAAAAACAAATCTTATTAAAGAAATGGAAGAAATGTTTAAAACACATATGTACTTTAAATATTAAAAGCACAAACATTTATTGTTGAATAGCATTTACAGAGCTGCCTGGATCACAATATACTTATAAAGTGGCAAATTATTCAAAAGAGAAAAATCCAAAAGAAAGCACAATCCTTCAGGCAGGCCACAATATTCTACTATAAATAAAAAGGTCTCTATAAAGAGATTGGAGAAGGATTAAAATTCTTTCATATTTCGCCAGACCTAGAACTTCAACCTTAATTACATTTCTGATGGATAACCGTGCTCTTTTAACCTTTATCCTTTGTTTTAAACAGACCAAACTTTTTCTATCATTTGATGTATAGACTGAGACATGGTCTACATCCACAAGTAGTCTGGTGAAGGAGAGCGAATAGGTGGCTCTCCTATTCTGAGCTGTCACCCTCCCTGTGGTATGAAACTGCCAAGAGTTGATCCTAGAGAAGGGATGTCAAACTCATGTAATCATGGTGACATCACATGATGTATCGTGACCCCCCCCTTCATTAAACCGGGCTTGGGCATGGCCAGTACATGATGTATCTGGCCCTGTCCTAGAGGAAACATGGGAGGGGGAGAGAGAAAGAGAGAGAGAGGGAGAGAGAGAGAGAGAGAGAGAGAGAGAGAGAGAGAGAATAACTCCTACTCCCACAAAATGCAGTTTGTCAGATTTTAGTGCATCTTTATGTCAAATCCTTAGTGGACCTTTTGAAGGAGGACAGGATTGGGATGCAAAGTAGGTGGAATCATTTTTAATTTCAATTCTACTCCTCCCCATCACCAACAATGGTCCCGAAAAACTATTGTGTTATCAAGTTATCCCACTAGAGAGATGTTCATTGAGTCATCAGTTATAATTGTATTGCTACAGTCGGGGGTGGTACAATAAAAGAAATAATTCACCAGAAACTATAGTGCTTGTAGTGTACCGCAGAAATGAGCTTGAAGCAAATGTGGGTAGTCCGTGACTTAACAGTCGTGACTGTTGAAAAAATTGCATACAACAGCATTGAAAAATGTAACCCTAGGACACTGCAACTGTCATAGTAATAGCAATAGCATTTAGACTTATATACTGCTTCACAGTGCTTTAACAGCCCACTCTAAGCAGTTTACAGAGTAGCATATTGCCACCAACAATTTGGGTCCCCATTTTATCTACCTCAGAAGGATGGAAGGCTGAGTCAACCTTGAGCCTGGTGAGATTCGAACTGCCAAATTGCAGTCAGCTGGCAGTCAGCAGATGTAGCCTGCAGTATTGTATTCTAACTACTGCGCCACCGCAGACTCATAAATATGAGTCAGTTGCCAAGTATCTGAATTTTGATCACATGACCATGGGGATGATGAAATGATTGTGAGTGTGTGAAATGGTCATAAGTCACTTTTTTCAGAGCTGTTGTAACTTTGAACTGTCAAACTAAACAAACTGCTGTAAGTTAAGGACTACCTATAATCAGATAGCACTCATGAATGTGTGAACTAGCAATGTTTGAGCATCCTCATCAATTAAGCCACCCAAAGTTGCTTAGATGAAATGAGCCACCATTCAAATCAAATCAAATCAAATCAAATCCTGAAGACAGTTAGAAAACCTGTCAACTCTGTATTTGAGCATTATGAACAAAGCAGAGCTTTTGCGAGCACCGAGTTGAAATTGATTTTGCCTGATCCATATGTATTAATCAAATTAATCTTTATCAAATCAAATTTGTGCATAGTATCAATTCCCCATGTTGTAGGTTGGCTGTTAGGGAATATCAAATTGGTCAGCTGGAATTCTGTGGATGTTCCTGATGTCTTATATCAGTCATGTTTGTGGGATTGGTTTAAAGATTAAGAATGTATCAGGCAGGCACAAAATAGCAATAGAAGATATATTTTCCCGAAAGCCATCACTCTGCTAAACAAATAATTCCCTCAACACTGTTAAACTATTACAAAGTCTGCACTACTATTACTGTTAATCTTCTCATCACTCCTTATCACCCATCCTTTCCCACTTGTGACTGTATAACTATAACTTTGTCACTTATATCCTTACAATTTATATTGACTGTTTCCTAGTATGATTTGATTGTTGATTGTACCCTATGACTATCATTAAGTGTTGTATGTTATGATTCTTGATTCTTAATGGATGTATCTTTTCTTTATGTATATTGAGAGTATTTACACCAAGACAAATTCCTTGTGTATCCAATCACACTTGGCCAATAAAGTATTCTATTCTATTCTATTCTATTCTATTCTATTCTATTCTATTCTATTCTATTCTATTCTATTCTATTCTATTCCTGAAGGAGAGTCTCAATTTTTTCTAACTTCCCAATTGTCCAAATTATGAAACAGCTTCATCATAACATCCATACTTGGATTGCAATTAATACTGGTTAAATGTATTATAATCTTTGGAGGCTGAACTTCCAATCTTTTACTTAAATTCATAATTACCTACTTTAATTTGAATTTTACAAGAGCTAAACCACTGAAATGATTATCATGACATTGGAGGAGACGACTGAGGATGGAACAACTTGTAACAACTTGTAATAAAAAGAGCAGAATACACAATCCAATCCAATTTTGTTTTTTTTTACTCCAGTTATATATAAAACATTTATTAGTTTCCAAGGCACTGTTGTAAATAAGCCAAAGGTATCACATTAGGCAGATAACCTTATTTTATTTGTACATCTTGATGTGCTTTATCCACACACTAAGCTTAATTACAGGCTCTGTAGATGAATCACAGCAAGTGACTAATGAAACAGGAAGACAGCAATTTGAAGGCCATCAATTTGTCTGCCATTTATCTTGAACTTGTTCTTTTTCCTCTCACCATCATTGTCATAAAAAGAAAGAGAAGACAACTAATTCAGGCATTCTTAAGGATTGAGCATTTTACAAAATAGGGCAGCCACCCTAACAAGACCACCCTGTTACATTGTGAAGATCAGTTCAAAATCTAAAATGTGGATTACATAAAATGATTATTACTACTTTAGCTTTGTTCTGTCATCACCCTCAATAGCTAGAACCTCTACCTGTCTGGATTTATTTCGTTATTCTGCTGAATTTTCTCTTTTAAATACAGACTAATTTATAATATATAATAATAGGTTTTTCTTTCCCTGAGCTATCCCTTTACTGTTTTTTTTTTTCACATTTCAAAAACTCTATTGTGAAAATCATTTTTCTAACCACTGGAGGTATTTCATCTACATTTGGCCTATATTGATGGTTGGTATAAACCTCTTCATTCTCAGTAGATTGGAAACAGTAGTTTGATGGACTGATTAAAAATAAAAATAAAAGAAAGCCCAGCTGAAAATCAGATAGCCCAGGAAGGGGAAAAAAAGCCAATAAAGGGAAATATTTCTAGCTCAGAGTTGAAATGAAGGATCCTTGGGCACTCTGAACCTGCTTGATATCCATGGAGATTCTCAGTAATCCAGGTCAAGGTTATCACAAAGGTGCCTTTTCAAGAGGCAAGTGGACATTCTTGGATTTTTTTTCAAGATGTTTTGCTTCACTTTGAAGTGAAACGTCTTCAAAAAAAAACAAGAAAATCCAGTTACCTCTTGAAAAACACCTTTGGGATGGAACTTGCTTGTTTTCTTGTTTTCATTACCCATACTAGGCACCATCATTAGTGCTAGTGGCTCTAGTACTGAAGATGTTACTTAGTTTGGGCAATGAAATGTGTGCAAGAAAACAAGCAAGCTCAGAGAGCACCAAGGACCCCTCAACTCCTTTGCATCCTTCTTAAACTGGAATCATGTAGCATGAATATTATATAGTTCCATTACCTGATACAGGCACAGCTGGGTGAACAACTGTAGTCAATGCACAGTCTTTAATGGGTCTTCAGTGGAATGCTTGGCCTAAAAAAAAGTAAACCATAGCATGGAAACAAGACACCAATGCTTGATCCAACTGAAGCTGAAAAACACTGCTTTCATCTCAAAGCAGGAAAATATGGATGGAGTTCTTATTCCCAGAGGTGGAAGGTGTCCAGGATATGGATGTCCCCCATCCCAACTCTCCGGAAGTAGCTGATAGCTACTACTTATAATGGCCCACCTGTTATGGCAGATATAGTAGAGGTAGTCCTCGACTTACTATCACAATTGAGCCCAGAATTTATGTTGCTAAGTGAGAAATTTGTTAAGTGAGTTTTGTTCCATTTTACAACCTTTCTTGCCACAGTTGTTAAGTGAATCACTGCAGTTATTAAATTAATAACACAGTTGTTAAGTGAATCTGGCTGTCCTATTGACTTTGCTTGTCAGAAGGTCACAAAAGATGATCACATGACTCTGGGACACTGTAATCATCATAAATATAAACCGGTTGTCAAGCATTTGTATGAAAATCATGTGACCATGGGGATGCGGCATAAGTTGGAAGTGTGAAAAATGGTCATAACTCACCTTTTTTTTGCCGTTGTAACATTGAATAGTAACTAAATGAATTGCTGAGAGTCAAGGACTACTTGTACCTATTTCTGTACTATTTTGTTGAGTTCTCTGTTTTTGCTGGCTAGCTTCACTAAAACTCAGAAGCTAAATCTTCTATAGAATCTTAGTTTTTTACAGTATGTACAATAGTTCCGCAAAACCAGGGGTGGGATTCTACAGGTTTGCACCTATTCTCTAGAACCGGTTGTTAACATTCTAAGCAGTTCGCAGAACCAGTTGTTAAAAGAAATTACTGGCCTAATCCTTGAAGGAAAGCAGGAAGGAAACATTCTGGTGTTGCTTACAGACATTGCCTCTCCGTTAACCCTTATTGCATTCTTGGCAGGACTAAACTTCCTGTCTCAGGAACTTCTCTGGAGTTTTTTTTCCTCCTTTGCTGGTACTTTGCTTTGTGTGGAATGATCATTCAAAATTACAATGGCACTGAAAAAAGTGACTTATGACCATTTTTCACACTTACGACTGTTGCAGCATCCCCACAGTCATGAGAGGCCAGGCGAGGAGATGCGTGCCTCAGTGTGAGTTATATTGAGTTGGCCATGCCCAACCAATAACATGACCACCAAGCCACGTCCACCCAGTCACATAACCAACAAAGCCGTGCCCAGAGAACCGGTTGTTAAAAAATTTGAATCCCAGCTCTGCGCAAAACCATTTTTAGTTATTCTTAAAAACTTTTTTTACTTAACGTTGTGCAAAGATATTTTTTCTTGTCTTGTCTCAGATACTTCAGGAGCCATTAAAGCTAAGTGATTACAGTTGTGTGCAATTGTATTTGCTCTTTTTCTAAAGTAATAAAATTCTTCTGTCATCAGATACAAGGAGGGCCAAACCCTTTTCTTGATTGTATTATTTGCCATTCAAGCCTTTTCCAATTCAGTACATGTCAAAAGTAACTTAACTCTTTGCAAACAATCAATAGAATTGATTTGTTTAATGGTCCTTATGAACAATGGCGTCAAGCCAGATGATAAGTGATCTTTGTCTAGGAGGCTGAGAGCAACTTGTGACCTGTAACGCTGAACATGCTAAAATGCCGGCAGGGCTATAAATGAAGAGATTTATTAGGATGCATATATCTCAGATGAAATGACATTTCGGCTGACAAATAGCAACAAGAGAGGAAAACTTTGCAGATAGGAACTCCACTGTGGGAAGTACCTAGTTTTAAATGCCACAGAAAAGAGGAGTATTTGCGTTTTCTGCCAAAAATAAGCAGCCTAAGGAAATTCTTGAATTGTTGCTCCAGTGTATTTATAGTATACAATCTGACAACTTCTCTTAATCTCTCACATGGAGGGAGGGGTAATATGTCCAGAAGAACATGTGCAAAATTTTAATTCATTAGATCAGAGATTTTTGCAAAAGAAGACAATGAAGATGCAAATGATCAAATTAAATCTGTTTTTGTAGAGGTCTCTTACAAAGACTGATATGAAACATTTTTTGTAATGGGTCAAGGTGGCATTGTATAGCTTTACCATCTTTATCTCATTATTCTTGTTACCAACACATTACATTTACTTCTTTGCAGGTTTTGATATAACAACTAAACAGATTGTCATTTCCAGTGTGGTGCTTGGCACTTTTTAAGATGTTTAATATTAATATAAAACAAAGCTTCTAATCTTTTTGATAGGTTTCTCCTATTGTACAATGTTGTCTTTCAAGATTATGCATTTTATGACAGAATTATCTTTTTCATAGAATATTTATTTATTCATCAAATTTATATGGCCACCATTTCACATGACTCTGGTGATGGTGGGAGAATTGTTCTTTAGACTTACAAGATTGATGTCACCTTAGCAGGTAAACCAGATAGGAAGCCCAACCAAATATGCTTGCTCATGCTTATGTTGGAAGCACTGAGGTGCTTCCAGGTTGAAATAATTAATTGGTGATATTACCATTGTCTGGGGTTGCTTGATTGGGGATCCTTTTATGTCCCTGTTAATGTACCCACTGAAGTGATACCTATTTATTTACTTGCAAATACACACTTTCGAACTGCTAGGTAGGCAGGAGCTGGAGTGAGCAATGGGAGCTCACCCCATTGCAGCAGCATTCGGGTCTTTAACGTGGGCTTGCTAATTGTCAATCCAGTGTCCCAACCATGTGAGTCAATGTACTCCAACAAATACACTAACTACTTTATTGCAAAGATGCATTAACAGAATCTTGCAAGTCTGAAAGTACAATTGTCCTACTGTTTCTTTTGTAGCCCAGTTATTAAAGATGGTCCCTCTTGAAGCTCTTGCTCAATCCATGATGAAGCTATGGACTATGCTTCCTCTTATCTGACCATTCTCTAGACAGCATCCTTTTCCCAATTTCCCAAGGTCATTCACACAAAGTATTACATCATTTTAGGTGCTGGGCAAGTTACAGACAACTCTGATTTCCACCAAGCACTGTCATTTCCTATCTCTCTTTATTTGTTCAATTGTATGCTTCAATGTAGAATTCATACATCCAAATAGTACCAACATGGCATTGCATATACTTGTGGAACACCTATAAGAGTTTGAGGCCTGGTCCTCCTTATCTGCTATGTAAATTTCCTCCCCCTCCAATATCTTAGGCTTGTAAGACATAGGCAATACAAGTAAAGTGGTTCTAAAGTGCTTCAATGGTTGTCAGGGTTTAACAATGAATATTGTCAAACAATTTGTAAAAAGTTGGTTTTTTAGAGGTTTAAGTTTTTTAGCTGCTTTCTTGAATCTTACTGAAACTTACAAATAGAGGTTAAAATTAAATTTCTTACAGATGATTGAAATTTTTTCCCCAATTCCATTCCTATGGTGGTTGTAGCCTTTGCATGTCTCACTATTGTGACATTTTGTTCCACATGCTAAATTCTAAACTCAAAAGTTTGATGAAACTTGTTTTCTTTCTTTCTTTCTTCTTAAGGTGAAATCTGGGTGTCAGCAGATGAATGCCCTGGATGCAATGCTGGAGGCCTGTATTCTCCAAGCTCAACTAAAATCAACCTTAACCTTAATATCATTCTGAGAAAGTTTCTATTTTCTTATCTATTGAAAAGTTCTTAGCATGTTTTATTTGAAATGACACCTGAGGCCTGAACTCTCTCTATTTCTTAGTTCTCTCCCCCCCCCCCCCCCCACTCCCAGTCTATTCTACACAAATCATCTCTGGAAATCTCTGGAGGCAATTTGATCCTGCAAGTCTTCAGGTTCAATTGGCAAGCCAACAGATAAGAGTGAATGCATTGCAGATAAGCATCCAGCTTTGAATTCTTATCCAGTCTTTTGGAGTTAGGCTCATCATCAGTTTTCTAAAGGTTTTCAAGTGCCATCCTCTACACCAATTCCCAGTCCCAAATCAATCAGTTTCAAGCTTCATTTTATATTCAACGAATGTGGAGAACCTCTTGATTGCTGACATTCTTTTCCCCCTTTTCTCCCTCCCATCACTTTTCATTCAGATTGCAACTATTTTCTTTTAATGAATTCTTCCAACCACCTGGCTAGATTGGAGATAGTTGATTTATAAACAATGGCCAGGTTATGGGATTCCCACTTTGCTTTTGCAATAAAAATGCAGCATGAAAGAACAAATGTATTTGTTCAGCTATCTTCATTATGATAAATTATTCTACATCAAATCACAACCAGATAGACTGGTTTGAAAGTTGCTTGACATTCTGAATATATTGCTTTATTTTATAAACCTTTTAGCAATTGGCCATAAATATGTTGCAGCTAAGGAGTGCTGCATCTTTAAGTATATTAAATGCAGTCTTCTGTGACCAAACATAATAGGATTTTTAAATGAATTTTAATTACAGCACTTAACAAACAACTTTTTAAACTTTCAACATGTGCAAGGCCTTTTGAAACTGACCAATTCAAATTAAATCAGGACAAATAAACTTCTTATTTGATAGCATAGTTATAAGATGATATCACTTGTCAATGTCACATATATGGATAAACGAGATAAATATGTAGGATTTAAATTTAAATCCCCTCAACAAAGGAGTTCAAAGAGAAAAAAATGCAATAAATCTGAGGTCTGCATAAGGTCACTATGATTTTGTTCTTCACTTTGAAAGCTTAATATAAATATGCTTATGTATCCATAATCACACTGCTTTGATCCAGATAAATTTAAACAAGAACCATAGAAAACAAACAATTAAAGAATAAAAAGAACATAATCAGATCTGCATTACAACTAAGTTTGTTTTCAGCATATTCACTTAAATCAGAAACCATTAATGACAAAGCCCATATGGAAATTTAAAAATAAATTTCTGATTGGCGTAACTAACTTATTCAAAGAAGAAAGAAACAACTCCTTAGGCTAACAAAGTAGTAAAGTTGTACTTTGGATTGTGGCCTGTAATACATATATGCTGTGCTACACTAGAAACTTCAGTATTTGCGAGAATAAATAAACTATGGCTTGTTTGCTGAAGTTTGTTTATTTTTAGCAAGAAAGAAAATGTATAAACCAAGAGCCAGCAATGGCAACCTTGAAAAAATTTACCTTTTAGCTGTGGTTTTTCTTATAGAATATAGAATAGAATACTTTATTGGCCAAGTGTGATTTGACACACAAGGAATTTGTCTTGGTGTAAATACTCTCAATATACATAAAGAAAAGGAACATTCGTTAAGAATCAAGAATCATAATGTACAACACTTAATGATAGTCATAGGGTACAATCAACATCAAATCATACTAGGATGATGTCTAATGACAGAGCCAATTTTGCTGTTAAAAAGGTGAGGTTACTGATGCTATGAAGGGAAAGAACAATGAGTGTTAGAAGATGATATTAGGAGTGCTACAGTATTTATTTATTTATTTATTATAACATTTATATACCGCCCTTCTCCCTAGGGACTCAGGGCGGTGTACAGCCGAATCAACCCCAAACAGTACAAAAGTTAAAATACAATTAAATAAGGCTGTTAAACTAAAAACAACCCTCCCTGTGGGATTAATTGTTCAATTGTTCTAATTAATGATGCTCAATGTACGCGCAACCTGACCTTGGCTGATGGAACAGGGAGTTTGCTTCATGTAGAGCCAGGAATGTGGTCTTATCTGTAACAAAGAAGTAACGAAATGAACTGATTTTAATGAACTGACTTTGTGTTATTATTGCTTGGCTGAGAATTCTGTAACCTTGCTTTTTCTAAATAAAAGAGTGCTTTGGACTTCGGTTCGGGGCATTTCATCCCGAGGAAAAACCCTGTTTCCATGTCTCATGATTTGCCGGGTTAACCATTTAATTGCCTCAAGTGGTGACCCCCGACGTGATTCTTAAGGGATACGTCCGCTTTGTCCCCATCCTTCGCCAGGCATTGGCTTAAGCGCTTTCATCAGGTACACGGCTGGACCGCATCTGATTCATCGTAAGTATGGGGAATGATCTATCTCAGGCTCAAGAAGAGCACGTCAGGGAATTAAAAGAGATAGTTAAGCGAAATTACTTTCAGTTTAACTCAGCTGGGAAAGCTCGGCAAGTTAAGGGAAAAGAGATCAAAGAACTTTTGAAATATGTATGGGAACATATGTCAAATTACCCTTTGTCAGGCAGCACAAAAGTGTCTACATGGAGGAAGATAGGTGAGGATTTGCATAATGCGCCTCGCGCCCCTGCACCCATACTCTGTACATGGCGTTCTTTGATTGAGGCACTGCAAATTCAAAATAATCCTTTGTTACAACCCCCTCCTGATCCTGTCATTCACCCACCTCCTTATCAGCCAGTTCTTGTTCAGCCAGCTGATACCACAGCAGTTCGTAATCATGGGCTGCTGCTCCCTCCTTCTGCCCC